>BLFK01000735.1:2869570-2881082 GCA_014634185.1 Astreopora myriophthalma
AAAAAAAAAGGAAAAAATGCGCTAATCTAAAAGAATAGAGTATTGTTTTGGCAAAGGCTTGGAGTTATTGTCGGCTTCATTAGCGTTAGCGGTGTGCCAAGATTCCAAAGTTTTTCGGATTTGGAAGTTTCCCTTGTCAATTACTCTGGCGTTGTTGAAATCAATAGAGTGATTGTTACGCCAAGCGTGAGCTGCAATATTAGAGCCAGTTTTACAGTTTTACATAGTGTTACATTACGAATGTGTTCCTTTTTCCTCGTTGAAAAACACCTTCCAGTCTCGCTAATGTAGCTCCAGGAACAATCGGCGCAAGGGATTTTATACACCACATTGGTCTGAAGTTCAATAGGAGGCCTAAACTTGGGGGATGGGAATTCTTGTTGTAAAGTCTTGTGAGGTCTATGTAAAACTGTGTAAAGCCGATAATAACTCCAAGCCTTTGCCAAAACAATATTCTATTCTTTTAGATTAGCGCATTTTTTCCCTTTTTTTTCCCTTTATGGTTTTTACAATTTCGTATATATTTCCATCTCGCGCATTTACATCTTAGTTTTTAAAGGCTTTAGTCTGGAAGCCGAAAGCTTCCGTCCTTATATATATATGTATATAATTGACCAGAGAACGCTTTTTACATGAATATGTCTCCAAACCCTGGTTACTCTTCTATTTTTAATAGTAAAAATGTACACTACTACAACATACTCTTGAACTGCTTTAGTAATATTGGTAAATTCTTGTTAAAAAAAAAACTGTACCATTGCAACGGCCTAACATAAACAAAGACGCTGTATAAAAGCGGGAAACATGACAATGTTCGTACTTGTCTTTGGGATTCTGACGATCCTATAAGCGAGCTATTATGAGCTTTCTGTGAAGAATCACGCATTGAGCAAGCGGTGATGTCAGTACGCACTGCTTGCCGTATATTATGTGTCATCATGAGCTGAAAAGTGCCACAACTAAACGACGGGACCAAGCAAACAGCGGGTGCATTTAATCGGAAAGACACTCAACAAAAAGTAACGGAAAACAATCCATCGAGTCAGGGAGAAAGCTCACATAGATTCGAATATGAACTTTCTCGCTGAAAAGCGAACTTTGATCACTGGAAAGGACATTGAGCTGGTAAGGGATTATTCAACCTTAAATATTTTGCACTTCATAGTGTAACTGAGTACTTGCGTTCTATAGTCTTTATTACAGTTAGTACTTATCTTTTACAGTCCCACTAGAAGAAGACGTTGCGGTGTTCAGTGATTACTTACTGCAACTTGTTGAAACGCAGAGCTTGGAACAACTTTGGAGAGTATTGAAATTCCTTGACAGGTATTACTATGTATTTTTATTTAAAGGGGGGACAAAGACATGGGAAGGTGTAAGACCAATTGATAACTAAACACGGAACAGGGTTGTCACTACAAAGTCGTGGCGCTGCTTTGTTGTCTGGACTCTGTACTCAATAGGTTGAACTCGTGACTGCCCCTTTGAAGTGGTGGTTCTCTGCTTCGAACTCTTGATTCCCTGGTTTAAACTGGTGATTCTATGGTTTGGACTCGCAATCGACACTCTAGTTCCAAGTAGCAATTATCCAGGCTCCTTAAACTGCCGATTCTCATCATCTACTTTCGATCTAGTTCGAAGTTGAACTTGCAATTCTGAACTTTGAACTCGCGATCGCCATTTCGAACACATAGACATGATTACATTTCACAAACTTCGTTAGAATTATATGAGAGCAAATCTGGTAGAATCCCACTTTATGTGATACTAACCACTCAGTTAGCGCAAATGAAAAAGGACTATAACCTCCAGGATAAGACGAAAGGCATGCTCTTTACATAATAGCGGAGACAGCGTTTTCACTTGACGTCAGGAAATTCTAAAACCAAAGCCGCGAGGTTTTCTGAATTCTTAATGTACACCAAATAGAAAATTACCTAGAAGTAAATCACTTTACCAGTCTTAAGCCCCGTAGCGTTTTTCGTTTTGAAAATGCAGCATTTTGAATTTTCGAATCTGTCTGGTTCAAAAAACGGTCTCTCCATGTGAGTTTTAGCAAATCAAGCATTATCAGCAGTAGAAGACATGATTATGCTCATGTCGTTTAGCTCACGAGGGAAAAGAAAGCGCTCTCATCGCAAACTGAGTTCCAGATATTTTTGTTGATTTCAGGCCGCCATATTGGTGTTCTTCGGAGCCGGGAACACCAACGTGGCGTCTCCATACAAAGCTCTGTAAAATCGCGTGACACGTTTCGACAAATAACTCCGAGACGATGTACCACACAGACTTGAGACTTGGAAAAGTTGTTTAACTATTAGTCTTTTTTATAAAATTTGATTTTCTTGGCTTCTTTCATTGAACGGTTGAGGATTTTATTTTTTACTGCGTGACAGTGAAAACGCTTTAGGCATTTAGCGCCGCTGATACCTGATAGTCCTTCTTTCTTATTGTGCTACGAACACTCGAACAGGTAAGTGAGTATTTGCCACACTTTTTCACCTTTTAGGCCGTCGCGCGGCCATCTTGGCTCTTTTTGAGTCCATTTTATCTGGTGAGTAGCTGATTTCTCCTTTAAGATAGCTTTTTCCCCAGCCTTCGCAAAGTCAGCCTTAGTCGTTCACGTTCAGTGTCGCTCGAGATCAAGAGATAATGGCCGCCACAACGATTCTGATCGTTCGCTTTTAAGCACCAAGGAGCACTGACAAGGACCAGGTGTCTCTGTCCACTATTTTGAAAGCCTTACGCGAGGTGCAGCAAGTCCACAAGTGCACCAATGTCATCCATGGAAGATCACTGGCAACAAGGCATGCAATCTTTCCTACCAAAACTGATTATCGAATCAGACTCACCTTCTGTGCTGGCATACTCGGAGGTGGACCTCGTATCTAACCAAAAGGGCCCTATTACGGCTTCTAAGCCACTAACTCTGGCCAATGAACCACCGACCAGGTCTTCTGAACCCCACAGTGAATCTGACAAACCTTTCAACAAAGTTGGAAATAAAAGCAATGCGGCAGAATCTGATATGCCACCAAATGGCTGCGTTTTCTATTACCCAGTTGTGGGAACCTGAAGCGGATTTTACCGCTTTGCAGCGATTAAAATAATAATAATAATAATAATAATAATAAATAAATAAATAAATAAACAAATAAATAAAAACGTCCGTCGCAAGTTATCTTACCATCAAGTAAGTGATGTCCTTGACATGTACTCCATTTCGTCTGTGGATTGTTCGTTTGCTCCGACCTTGGACCCATAAATCCTAAACCACATTTCCCCAGTTAAATCCCGAAAGTATACTTTCTTATAGAGACAAAGAATTGGCCTCTGTGAAGAGGCCCCTGCTAAATGTATCGGAACCACTTGGTTGTTTTCAGGGTGCATTAACGTCCAACAACGAGGTTCCCAAAGAGGACATCAAAATAATATTGGAACAATCGCTTTGCTTGTTAGGCTCTGCAAATTACCAATTCCTAGCCATGAGGTGACAAAATTCTTGTGGCAATAAATACAATTAGGATTGGCCTAGCTGACTAGTCTCTTCCCAAAGCTAAACGAGTGCTTTTGGAGAACGACTTCTCTTCGATCGCGTCTAAGCAAGCACACCTATTTTTGTTTGTTTGTTCATTTAATCCAATTTTTTATTTATTTAATCATATTCAAAATTAGATTACATTGTACAACACAATGCAATGAATCTGAGGTGCGCTGAAAACAGAATACGAGATTCCTTAGAATAAGCCACCTAATCTAAGCCACCTATCTAGAGGCCTAGCTAAAAACTCAGGATCTCTTTCTCATGCTATTAAGTGCCCAAGCCCAGGGTGACTGCGTACCCTCATCCGGGAAAAGCCCTACACAGACACCTACAGTGAATATCAAGGGACCCGCACAAAAAAAAACGGTAATTCCTTAAGCCTGCAGCGAAACAGTCGACTCATGAACAATTGGCAATTGGAGGGGCATACCTCCAGCTCGAACCTTTTTTATTACAAGGGGTGCGTCCAAGAAGGGATGGGGTGTTTTCTGCTAGGGCAAATGCGCAAATGGACATTGGTCAGTCGGCAAAGGCTCTCAACACATAAATGTGTTAGAGCTCAAGGTGGCCTTTCTGCCCCCAAAGTCTTTTCAATAAGAACCAGTCTCACAAGGTGGTCTGAGAATGGACAGCACCATAGCAGTCGCCCACGTCACATCAAGGGTGGCACCCGGTCGACTCCCCACATAGCACTAACCTTGTAGCTCTGGATATGGTGCCTGTAGAGGAATATAATGATATCAGCCCGACACATACCCAGCAAATTGAACACAATCGCGAGCTGGATAATGGGCCCAGGGGCATGGCACTCTGGTGCCCTGACAATGAACTGGGCACCCTGCAGGGGTTACGCTTTTTCACGCTTCAACTTCTAGCTGTGCTCAACATATAGATTTCTTCATGGAAAGTGCTGATGTACGGTATTTACGCACGAGTTTGTTTTCACAAAACTCGCTCGCAGAGCCTCGCTCGTTCGTTTTGTGAAAACAAACTTGTGCGTAAATACCGTACAAAAGCACTTTGTATGATGAAGTTTGTTTATTATACACATACTGAGATTTACTCACACTTTTCTTCATAAGATATTCGTTCAATTCTCCGGCTTCGATGTCGTCAGGATTTCTTTACTCGTGTTTTTCTCTCAGAAATTCAATGAGTAGTTTCACATCTCTCGTCGTCTTAGCTCTTTTTGTTGCTTGATAATATAGTCGTCAATTGACTTTTCTAAATGCTCAAATCTAGTGGATCCTTGAGCCCTTGTTAAAAATACAAGTATTTTTGTACTTTTGGTATGAAAGTTTCCTCGCTATGACGGCTTTGCACGCAAGGAACTTGAAGTTGTTGAATGAAATCAATGGTATGTTTTGACAAGTCCTTGATTGGGAGAAATGCTTCACGTTCGTGTGAGAAAGCCATTTCGCTGCTGTGATTGGCTATTGTAATTTTTTAAGCGGGTTTTCTTATGACGAAAACGGAGTAAATCTCGGTATGTATATAATAAAAGGTGATTCAGGACAAAGCGGAAATCGCACCCATATGGCAAGGACAGCCATGGTAGCCGCTCCTTTTGAGTCTTCTGGTTGAGCAACCATCCTTAATATTGAGCACCAGACACCTAGTGGAGGACCGATGTAATGTTCCCGAGACTACACTTAACCGCGTTTTACTTCTCTGAGTCAGAACCAAGCACTTGGACTTTCTGAAAACGTTGCCAACCAACTTCTTTTAGCGTCTCGCCCCTCCCCAAAGAAAAGGTATCAATCAGCCTTGGGACGCTGGAGGCGCTGGTGTGATCAAAGACAGGCTGATCCTTTTCTGGCACCTTTAGCGGACATCCTACTCTACCTCACTGTGTGCTTCATTGCCGAATTAGCTTATGCCGGGTTCAGTTAATGTTGCATGATCAGCCATCTCCACTATCGCACGCCAAGCCGGATGGCCCCTGTTGGACAACACCCTTTAGTGATACAGCTACTCAAGGGAATGTTCCACAACCGTCCCTTAAATCCCGTTACTCGTCCACTTGGGAGGTGGCTTCTGTGACTAAATAACTCGCATCGCTTGGAAATAGCAAGTCTTTGTGTCTCAAGCAGTTGTCATTAAAGCTTGCTATTTTATTCTCCTTGATTTGTCCAGAGAGAGTTTCTAAACTAACGAAACTGGAGCTGCGTTGTTGCCGCGTCCTTCCAGAAGGCGTAGAGCTTACGCTTAGTTCCTTGTAAAAGGGGCTCCAGTGAACGGCTTCCAAAGGCCTTCTTTCCTCGTTTCCCTTCCAACTTCAAACTCTGTTCATTTGGGACATTGCATTCATACTTGAAGGCTACACGCGCGATTTGCCAAACCATTTCCTCCTCCAAGGTGGACCCTTTGTTTGTCCGTGTGAAGCCTCACCATCCTCTTATTGACCCATCCCTAGGGCGGTGGCTACATACGCTACGGAGGAGAGCTTTTGACGTGAACATCAGTATTTTAAGAGCACGTTTCGTGGGCGAAGCTTCATAACCTTTGCAGCCTGCAATTCCAACGGAGGATTGATTGGTCTACTCCCTCAACTTTCCAAAACTTTCATTGCAAACTCGTTTTTATTACAACATTTGCTCATGAGGTTCTCCACTGAGGCTGTTTGTTCTTTCATATCATGTGTTGAGCGCTGTAAACTTTTGAATATTGTCTGCTGTTTTGACATTTATTTCGTTATTAGCATTGGCGTTTCAGTGTTTGTTGAGTGTCATTGAAGCACGACCAATAAGCCATTTGCATGATGGCGTCATTTTACCAGAATGCCTTGTCAAAATGCCCTTCTTATCTGATGTGATGTCATACATTTCGACTTGAGTTTGTGTAATATAATCAGTTATACTGACAGGCCGCTTCATGGCCTTGTTATAATTGTGATTCTTCACTTCGAAGTAAGGATTCTCTGCTTTGAACTGTAAACATGTCATTGCAATTTCGAAGCCGTGATTTTCCACTTCAAACTCGCTATTATCGACTTGGAACTGTTGATCACCACTTTGAAAAAGAGCACTTACCCTATGGCCTCTCTGAGGCGCAGAGAATGAGCAGCAAAGCAACAAATCCATGTTTTCACGAAAACCGCTAGTCACTGAATGTGGATTCGTGACCAATAGCAGCCGAAAAAATGTTCCTTCGTCTTCATGCTAAGGTAGCCTGTTAAGTCTGCTTCTGGTCGTTTTTATCTAAGGATTTTCTATTGGTAAATCCAAAAAATACCCTAATATGACACGAGTGTGGTATTATGGGATTGTTTGGGTAGACAGTAAGTAGGTTACAATGCTGATGCACGGAGTGCTCGTGCTACTAACAAAGGAAATGTTAATTTGCGCAACCATTGAATGCGAGGCTTAACCTGCTTGTTGAGTATAATAATATTTTTTGGAGTGGTCAATTCCAAGGTCAAAAGCTGCTTTTAACATGGCGTGACGGTGGCCATATTGATGTACCAACGGTTTGAACTCCATTTAGTGGAAACAGTTCATTTGTTTGGATGAATCAATGTTGTGAGTGATCGATCGATAAGGAGTTATGGTTTTCTGGATGGGACAGGGCTGAGGGGATTAAGTGACGGGGAAAGGGGAAGCGGCGGAGTGAGGGAAGGTGGTGCGTGAGGGAAGGAGATACAGACGCACTGGGTCGGGGGGGGGGAAATAGGGAACACAAAACAGTGGCGAGTTGAGACAGGACAGGTGACTACAACCACTTCAATGTAATTGAATAATGCACTGTTACATTGTTAACGATAACCATTTTGCTTGCTGTTAGAAAACTAGTCATTGAAAGCCTGCCGGGTTTATCTGTAGGACCATTGACGGATGCCATGTTTGGCAGAATGTGTGCTGTGCAGTTTTGACGCGGATTCAAGAAGTCATCAGCAAGAAATATCGCACCAAGCTCGCTATAAACTCGCTCAAGTTCGCTCAATATTTTGTTCCGATATCTGGAAGTAAGATGGATTCTACGTATTGTGAATAGATTATTACCTGTAGAAGTGAAGGCATATTATTTGAAGGTAACTGACAATGAAACTTCAATTAGCGAGGCGAAAAGTCGTTTTTGCGAAGAACAGTGTACAGCAACGAATCAACGAGTAACCAATAAGTGATCAATAGTGTTTAATAATTTGAAGAAAGTGAATTGCTGTAAACAGAACTAGACAGTACATGTATATACCGATAAACTCTAAAGTACTTTGATCGAACGTACGAAATTTATGTAAAGTGGCGGACAAAATGATGTACGCCAGAAAGTTTGGCGGCAACTTGAGCAGCATCAGGAAAAAAAAAATACCAGTCCTGGTGCTGTACCAATTGGGCTCAGAAGCCAACTGGTTGCATGTCATTTTGCTGGTCCGTTATGTGCCCCCGCAATCCTCGTTTCGTAAAATGATAATATACTTATAGCTGGTAATGGCCGTCATTTAATTATCTATTGCTCACAAAATCACAATTTTTTTTCCTCCAAGCCAGTTTTATGAAAGCCTGTGCAGTCCCAGTCCACCCGGCCGGCAGAAAGTACACCGCTCAAGGGTGTTACACCACTTACTAGCAAGCTTCGAAAATCAGTAATTACCTGCCTTCTGTACTACCCCATAATTTGCCTATGTTGTATGTTGTTTTGGTTAGTTACGTCGGCACTTTTCCTCTCCGGTTGAAGTCAGAGGCCCGATTTCAATTCTCTAATTTAAAAATTTTGGAATTTTTTTAACTCAGGCGTACAAAAATCCCGCTCATCGCAACGAAGGAAGCGCTTCCTTATTGCTCGTTAAATCATGAACAGGTTTTGGAACGTGTTGAACACTAAATGGTTAGAGTCGGCCAACAGACAATATTCAAGCCCAAATTTTTGAAACTCTGATAAAGCCTAAATGAAAAACGAACACTGCAAAACGAACACTGCAAATGAGCATTAAGGCTCGTTAATTAATACTACTACAGTCTAGTGGTGAATATCTGTTTACACAAGGCTGTTGCCTCAGAAACTTGTACCCGGCTCAAGAATTGAACGCAGCGCACGCAGCCTCCAATCCCTTTAGCGGCATCTGTTGTGGAACGCGCGAGACGGCCGTTCTAAATTGTTCGTAGGCAAGAGCTGGGCCGAGTTGTTCGAAACCAGGTTAGCTCTAATTCGGTGTAAATACCATGACAACCTATAGGTTTTAATTGGACTTAACCGAGGGTTAGCGCTAACCCTGCTTTGGACAACTCGGCCCTGTAGATTTATTTCTTGCAAGGAGAACCAATGAAAAGAGTTAGGTTCTCTTTTCTCTTCATTGGCATTAACAAAGTCTTGAATATTTGTTGTCATTGCTGTAAGATATCTCAGCAGTGATAACCACACTGACCAGCACAAGTTCAGAAAACAACGTCCTGTATTTAAAATTTTATCTTAAATAATAATTACATTCAGTTTTTCTATGTAAACTTTCCAAGGGCTTGCTTTCTCTTCCACCAGAACGATCTGGGAATGAATTTTTCGTATAAAAAGTATCCTAAGTAAACTACCATAAGGTGGGGGTAAACCTGAAACCGTTTTACCGTCATTTAAAATGGGTTTAATGCAAGTATCTCGTTCGCGTTTCAAGCAATGCCAAAACCCTATGCTCAAAATACGAATCGATGTTTTGCGGTGTTTTGTAAATTTTTGGATGATTTGGGGGTATATTTGGGAGGAGGGAGTCTTTGTCAAAAGGGAAAGAAATTTTTGAGAAGTAAGAAATAGTGAAGATTTAATGTAGTTCAAAAATTAGAAATGAGTATATGCAGACCCAAACAGTCCCCTACCAACCTGGGGTGCTATTGGGTGAGGATCAACTGTCTTCTGGTGTTTCAAAACTAATTTTCTTCCTTTCATCCCCTCTTTAAAGCTCCTAAAATTTCATTAAAATTCGGGTGTACGCCCGCCTTAACAAATTCAATGAGATTTTTACGGCTTTTAAAAATCTCCTTTTGCCTTTGACAACGCAACTCCTGAAAATACATTTCCGGAAATACGTTCTGCGAAACTCTACCTCATATAGGGGTTCTTTGGAGGGGCGTTTCATAAATGAGCGCCAATTGTTTTTTGTATGGATGTCCATTAGACCTACCAAGGTTAGTAATTGGATACCCGTTCATCGCAGTATAATCTGCCAGTCTATGGCTTTCTCGATAAATTTCATTTGATAATAAAGAAGCTCTTTTAAGTGCTTCTTTATTATCAAATGAAAAAATTTATTATCAAAAAAATTTATGAAAAAATTTATGAAATTTAAAAAAATTTTTTTTAATTTATGAAAAATTTATGAAAAAAATTTATCAAATGAAAAAATTTGGGGGTTATAGGCACTTTAAAAAGTGCCTATAAAAAAGTGCCTATAACCCCAATTTTTTTCGTTTAAATCTCTGTATTGAATAGGGAAAAATGTCGCAGAAATTTTTTAATTCGGTTAAAACCCCAATCTGTTATGAATTTTTAAAGTTGGCATTGTTGAGAGCACGACCGAGCATACGGGAGAGTGGGACTTGTGACGTCATTTCAGGCCATTGCAATCGTCGCCTCTCCAGTTGTTTTCCAGCCTCTCCAGTTGTTTTCTGTGTGGGATAAAGCGTATTAAGGATTAGTTTTTCGTCTGCAGAACTTGTACTCATTATGTCGGGCGTAGAGGGAGGGTGAGTATTCGGTGTGCAATTAACAGGTCAGCGGTAGTTTGGCAAAATGAAGGGTAGGTACTTTAAGTAGGGTTATTAAAGTGTATCATAATTATAATGTTCAATAGCTATGTATAGCTATGTATAGTCATATATAGCCATGTATTGCCATCTATAGCCATGTATCGCCATGTATTGCCATGTATACCCATGTAATGCCATGTATCGCCATGGATCGCCATGTATTGCCATGTATAGCCATGTATCACCATGTATAGTCATGTATAGCCATGTATTGCCGTGTATAGCCATGTATTGCCATGTATTGCCATGTATACCCATGTAATGCCATGTATCGCCATGGATCGCCATGTATTGCCATGTATAGCCATGTATCACCATGTATAGTCATGTATAGCCATGTATTGCCGTGTATAGCAATGTATTGCCATGTATTGCCATGTATACCCATGTAATGCCATGTATCGCCATGGATCGCCATGTATAGACATGTATAGCCATTTATTGCCATGTATAGTCATGTATAGCCATGTATTGCCGTGTATAGCCATGTATTGCCATGTATTGCCATGTATACCCAGGTAATGCCATGTATCGCCATGGATCGCCATGTATTGCCATGTATAGCCATGTATCACCATGTATAGTCATGTATAGCCATGTATTGCCATGTATAGCCATGTATCACCATGTATAGTCATGTATAGCCATGTATTGCCGTGTATTGCCATGTATTGCCATGTATACCCATGTAATGCCATGTATCGCCATGGATCGCCATGTATTGCCATGTATAGCCATGTATCACCATGTATAGTCATGTATAGCCATGTATTGCCGTGTATTGCCATGTATTGCCATGTATACCCATGTAATGCCATGTATTGCCGTGTATTACCATGTATAACCATGTATCGCCATGTATTGCCATGTATTGCCGTGTATAGCCATGTTTAGCCATGTATTGCCATGTATTGCCATGTATAGCCATGTATTGCCATGTATTACCATGTATTGCCGTGTATTGCCATGTATAGCCATGTATAGCCATGTATAGACATGTATAGCCATGTATCGCCATGTATACCCATGTATAGCCATGTATAGTCATGTATAGCCATGTATTGCCGTGTATAGCCATGTATTGCCATGTATTGCCATGTATCACCATGTATAGTCATGTATAGCCATGTATTGCCCTGTATAGCCATGTATTGCCGTGTATATTACCATGTATAGCAATGTATTGCCATGTATTACCATGTATTGCCGTGTATTGCCATGTATAGCCATGTATAGC
>BLFK01000735.1:2887828-2900328 GCA_014634185.1 Astreopora myriophthalma
GTGTCGCCCGTGTTCAATTCCAAGGTCTGGTAAGGGTACTCTTCGCCCCGCACGATCTGCTTGATGCTGGTCAACCCGAATTTCTGGAAGGCGAAGGGATGGTAGGCCACGTTCCCGTTGAAGGCGTTGGTGTGCAAGAAACCCACGATCAACCCGTCAGGGATCCGGCCTTGGAACAGGTTGCCCTCGTCGAAATCCAATTGGTTCTGCGGATGCGAAAACACCCGTATCTCGCTGCCCACCACCGTGTACTTAGCCACCTGCCGTTTCCGCAGATCGTGCCAGGCCCCTTCCAATTCCCGGTACAACGTGTCCGACAACCGCAACTGACAGACGTGGAAGGTCAGTTTGACGTCGTCTTCTTGCAAACGGCCGTTCAAGGCCACCCAGTTCAAGAAGAAGGCCGGGGCATTGAAGTAAAAGCGGATCTTGAGTTCCACGTTGGGCACCAAGGGTTTGCCCAGGTGAAAGATCTCTGAATGCGGCACGAATTGCAACGTGACTGTGTGACCCCCTCGGTACCGTGTCTGGGCTTCTTTGGATTTCAACACCGCCGCTTTCTGGCTTTTGCTCAAGGCCGTGTAGTCGGCGTGCGGGGTCGCACTGTCCAGCTTGTTGGCCGTAAAGGGGGTGGGAAAATCCAAGGCGTTGAACGCTTTCAGACCATGGCGGTAGCTCTTGAACCAGCCTTGCGGTTGCAAGATGGTGTCCCCTTCATCGTTGGTGTAATTGAGCAAGGTTTCCAAGTAGGCCTTGTAGGCGTACGTGTCCGTCTGAGGACTGATCAAGGTGCCGTTGGCATGCACCGTCACTTGCTTGAGCAACGTGTGGGCCAGGTTGGGTGTCGTAAACAAAAAGTTCCCGGCGGCCAGGTCGCCGTCGTCCTCTTTGTTCAAACGGAGTTGCATCCTAAAGTAACTGCGACCCTGATCCACGTACTCGGGCAAGGCGGCCATGACGAATTCCACCGGATTGATGCCTGTGGTCACCGGCGACAGTTCCACCATGCGGTACACCACCGCCGACGTGTCCATGCTCGGCACCTCGAACAATTGAAAGTCGTCGGCGTACGCGGGCTGTGAGGCCCCGTCCAAAGGTAGGACCGTCATTGTCGTTGTCGTTTTCGTCTCACACCGCCGCCTCGTCGAGGAATGGCCCGACGTTGGCGGCGCGTGCTTCTTTTATGCAATCGGGCCGCAAGCTCGAAGGCCGGCAGGACGGGTGCCCTGCTCCAAAGACAAACCGCGTTCGCCCACCCGCGTTCTCAGCCGGGATCGCATGGGTCGCATCTCAACCGAACAGATCCGCCACGTGTCGTCATTTCTTGGCCACGCCACTCGCCAGTCCTTGCGCTTTGTGTTTAACGGCTTTCTTGGCGGCCCCCACCAGTCCTCGCGCTTTCCGTTTCACCTTTTTTTTTACTTGACCCACCACGCTCTGTGCTTTCCGTTTAACAGCCTGCTGGGCTTGCCTTTTAAGCGTTTGGGTGGCTAATCAGACCACGCCAAGAGAGGGCCGCCCAAAGCGTCCAACCCCGATTTCAACAACGTCTTGACCCCCGACAACAAGATGCCCTCCAGACCGCGTCCGGTGTGATCGGGCATGTACCGCGTCAGACTGCCTCCTCGCATGCTTGGTCTTATGCTCTTCTTGGCTCTCTCTCTCTCTTTTTTATAGGTCGCTCCGTTTAAAGTGCAAGGTGACGACCGTCACGACCCATCCCACGGCCGCCGGTCGGCTGTCACCATCGGTCAGGCGCACGTCCACCACATCGAAGAAGAGTTGATGCACCTGCACGTACTGCACGTGTCGGGGTTCGAAGTGTGTCCGGCCCCCACCCGTGGTCTGCACGTCCACGTCGTGCAAGAAGTCAGTCAATCGTGTCCCCACGCGACGACTCTGGCCCACGCTGCTGTGCACGTACCACGTCCGGGACGTCCGACGGGGCCGTTGCCACTGCCGCCGGTGACGTTCGAAGAGCATCTCGAACCAGCCGTCGTTCAGGCCGCTCAGTTCCCACGAGTATTGTTGATACAGGATCGTGCTGTTGCTGACAATCTCCCAGGCTGGCATGGTGAACCCTGCCCAATCTTTCTCCAGGGTCACGGGATTGATGGTCGGACACATCGTCAAGTGGGGTCCGGGCACGCGGCCGTTGGCGTCCGCCCGGCTCGTAACCACAGGGGCGGGCTCATGCGGGTGCGAAAGGCCACGTTGGTGTTGTCGGGGAACCTGGCGTCGTCGCCGTCGCTGGGCAAGGTCACATAAAAGGTGTCCATGGTCTGGTGCCCGTTTGTCCCCGGTGCGCTTTCTACGTCCCGTCAGAAGTGCAAGGTCAACAGGGTGCACCCTTGCCCGAACCGGACCAATGTGCCATCCGTCTTAGCCACTTGCGTTTCCAGCACTTCCATGACGTCATTGCACACGGGATGGTACTGCATGTGCAATGGTTCGAAGTACACGTGCCTCGCCCTTGGCACTGGTACTGGACTTCACGCAACAGGTCTGTCACTAGCCGTCCCACGATGCTGCTGCCCCCGGCATTGCAATAGACATGCAAGGTCCGCGTCGGGTCGCCCACCACCGCGCGAAACGCCCTGTTCAGGTTCTGGAACCGCCACTGGCAGTTCATGCTCAACGCCAGATAGTGGAAGCCGAACTGATTGGTCCGCACCGTCCACCAGGCGGCTTTGTTGCTCTTGAAATCGAGCAAGTCGACTCTCACCCCGACCAAGGCGGGTGCTTGGTCGTTCGGAAACTCCATGCACAGGTTGGGTCCCAACGCGTAACTCCTGTCGGTCTTCTCGAGCAACCAACCCATCTTGACGGCCATTTTAACACTGAGGATCAAGGTGGGTGTGTTGCTATAGCTCATCTTGGTCTTGGTATTGTCGACGATCAGATCGCGGTCGGTCCCCTGCTGCTCCCACCGAAACGTCACGTACATGCGTCGGCCCATCTTCTCCACGAACCGACTGCCCGGGTCGACCGTCCTCATCCTGGCACATTCGAGGGTGTCAACGGTGGCTTTCAGGAACGATTTGCCCTCCACCACCAGCTCCAATGCCGCGATGTCGGCCATCTTGACTTTCTTCTCGACGACGGTCGACGGATGGGTCGCCACTTTCGTGTCTTCGATGTGCCACTTGCTGTAGAGCAGGTACTCGTCCGGGCCCACCAACTCGTACAGATCGACATGGGCGTCCGGCAAGGACAGGCTGCTCAACCCCACTTGCCAATCGCGGCCTTTCAGACGCAACGGGTATGGCAACCGTACTTTGAACCAGGCCGCCGTGTTGCCAGTGAATTCAGCGCTGCTGGCGTCGCTGGGCAACGTCATGAAAACTTCTTTCCTCATCCCGGGGTCTGCAAGTCCTTCTTAGCCACCCAACTGCCGTACTTGCTCGGCCAGCCTTTCCAACGCACCAAGACCGTTAACGGCGTCACGTCTTTCCGAGGCCGGGCATGCGACGGGTCCACCACCATGCGGCAAGGATGCCGAGCTGGATCGCCACCTGTTCTGCCAGCGTGTCGGTGCCTCGCGCGCCTCCCGTCACCAAACGTACCTCCGTCATGATGTCTCAAAAGAAATGAGTACACACTGGGTTTGACACGACGTCTTTTATTGACTCATTTTTACAAAAAAGTTCATGCGTGGTTGGGTTCCACGGGATGCGCATGCCATGCGTCTTCCTCGAGACGTTCGGGCGCGTAGAAACAGTGCTTGTACGGTTTACATTCCGGGCAGTCAGCGGACGTCCATGCGCGGGACCTCTGGTACGTACTGTCGAGTTCGTCAAAGTAGGCCAGATCTTTGTCCTCTTTACAGCTGTCACACAAGACGCGATCCAACACGTGGTCGCAACGCACGTGCCACAAGCGTCGTTCCTCGGCTTCTTGGTCGGCTCTTTTTCGGAGCCGCATTTGCACTTCTTGGGTGACTTGCTTCCATGCTTCCATGGTCTTGCGTAAACTCCGGAACTGATCGCACAGTTGTGCCCGGACCCATTCGTGGTGGTGACACGCCTCTTGGGCTTCACTCAATTGTCGCTCCAACCAGTGGATCCGGTCTCGTGGGTGTCGGGTCGGGGACGGGGGGTTTTGGGGTCGCACTGCTTCGTCGGCGTCGGTGACGTCAGTGGAACTGGAAGGACTCTGGGCGTGAAGACATGACGTGTGGTCGGTTGGTGTTGGGGGCCCGTGTGTGAGCATCCGAGGGCGTTGGCGAAATCTTGCAGCCAATGCCAGTAGGTCTTGTCGAAAGTGTAGCCAGCTGCTAGACCCCATCGTATACGTTCCAAAAAGTACGCTTCTTCTGTCGGGTAGGCGGACGAATCGAGGTCTCGGTAATAGGTCTGATAACTCAAGTCTGCCAGCGAGGGCGTGGTGGCTCGACTCTTATACCCTCCTCCTCCCGGGCCGCCCAGCCCGTCGGGATCGTGTGGGAGGGTGTCGCGCGCGTGGTCTCCCACTCCATGGGCTGGATCGGGTTCCACGGTTTGGAGGGTGGGCTCGTCTCCCACACCATCGAGATCCATGGTCGGACGCGTAACAATGGGCTCTGACCTCTTCGACATGGCCACATGCTTTGTTTAAAGGGCCACGTGGCGTTTTCTCCCTCTTTTAGGGGGTGTGCTATGCCCGCTCGGCCTGCTGGCACCTGCCCACGTGCACGCGCATGACAGGGCACATGCTCCGACCTTTTACGGACTCCCTACGCGTAGCAGGGCACGTGCTCCATACTTTTCCGGACTCCCCACGTGTGCACGCGTGCTCCGTGATTTCCCGGCGCTCTCCCATTGGACGACGATGATGTCATCCCGTCGTGCTTCTCGGGCATGGGACCACCCTATAAGAGAGTGGCCCTGGCTGGCTCTGCATCATTCTTGTGTCTCAACTCCGTTGAGCCAACATGATCTCTTGGGAGTACGGTGATCTGTCTCCGGCCAAGTACCCGTGCCCCGAGAAGAAGAAAAAGACCCCACCCAAGAGGATGGACCACCTGTCGGGGGCGCGCACAGATTCGTTGACGCACCGTCAGAAACCTGTGGCACGTTAGAAAGCCCACCAAAAAGCCGCCGCCGAGCACCACGCCCAAGGCGGTAAGCATTTGGACCTGAGTGCCCCGTTGGAGAACAACACCACATGCACACCCTGGGATGCGGGACCTCCGCCGTGCAAGAGAACTCGACCGGTGCCTGTGCCCACCACCACCACCACCTCCGTGCCTAAGGCGGGCAAGCTGGACATGCTCGAACCACAGACCTTTGAGGAACTGATGGCCAGCATCTCTCCCCTCGAGCCCGAGCCGGATCCGTTGCCGCCACCGTTGCCTACCCCACCCGTGGTCCCAGAGAAGGCCCTGCCACCTTACTCGATGCCCGAGGAGGCTTACTGTTGCGGGTTTCCATCCCCGGTGCCGCCAGCCCCCCAGGAGAAGGAAGGCCCAAGTGGAAGTCTTGGAGGAAGGACCCACGTACCCCAGGCCGGTGCTGACGTGCCCCATCCACGACTTGCCGCTCCACCACGACGTCTCGCAAAAAGGCTGGTGGTACATCCAATGCGTCAACAAACAGTGTTATGTGTGGGTGGGTCTCGACAAGGCTCCCATGTTGCTCCAGGCTTTGGAATGCGGCGTGCATCCTGACATCAAGGAAGGCCCGTTCTTCTGTTGCTGCGGTCACCCCGCTCGGGTGGCCGTGGTGCAATGCGACACATCCAACTGAGGACGAGGGTTTTTGACGCCGTCGCTCTGACGATCGAGAGTGCGACTTTTTTCAATGGACGGATCGTCCGTGGACGCCTCAAGTGATGTGGCGACGTGTGGCTCAATTCGACCCACCTGCTCTACTGGGGTGGCGTCAACCCCTGCAGCCCCCACCCACGTTGCCAGCCATCCAGTCTCTTTCCGGCAACCGAAGACACGTGGAAGAAGGTGCTGTCGCCCGTCATGGAAAGAGCCCCGTCGCCTGCCGAGTGGCCTATGGGATCCAAGATACCCGGTCACAGTTCCCCCAAACTGGAGCGCGTGTACAACTACAAAGGCAAGTGAGTGCGTGCATGCATGGGTGCGAGCGTGGACTTGGGTTGTACATAAGAAAGCGGCTGGAACTGAAACAGTCAGTGTGAGCGAGTGCCATGGATCGAACATTGTTCAACAATGTGTGCTTGGTCGCCGACCTGGACGGGTACAGTGTGCACCTCAACAAGTACGAAGGGGGATAGGCGACCTTCATCCCGCGGGAACTCGGTTGGTGCAACTGGACCGGGCAACATCACGGGTCCAAACATTACGCTCACCCGTACCTCTGGCATCGCCTGGACGTGGCCGATCGCAAGACCGCTCGGTATGTGCGAGAACGTATGCATGGTCTCCCCTTCTACGCCCACGAGAGCGAACAGGCCGTGGCCTTGGGCGACTTGCCCGAAGACCTCCGGACCTTGTACAAACGTTATAAGACGCCCGACCGGCCTCGCGTGGCTTTCAAGGGCGCCCATTACTTGAAGGACTTGCTCAAGAGTTTGAACATTCCTTACTTCGATCTCGAACAGTACAAGTGTCCCAAGTTCGACGACCTGATGCGGTTGACCACTGTGGCGTCCTGTGGCCACCACGACGATCCCGACCGTCATTATTGCCCTCGAGTCGAGTGTTATCATTTTGTACAGTGGATGCGCAGGGCTTGGGGCGCCGGAGAGACATGCGGTTTGTCAACATCGAATGGGCTCAGCGTTTGGCCAACCCTTGATTTTGCTTGTACATAGGAAACATATTAAATACGTTGATCATTTTTTCATAACTGTGTGGTCATGCCTTTCCTAGTAAGGTGGGGTCTGAAGAGACCCCGAGGGAAAAATCCAGGGACGGTCCGGGTCTGAGGGTGGGGCTGGGTCGGTCTCTCACTGTGGGAAACGGTCTGGGTTGTCTACGATGTAGGGCATGTCCAGCATTGGTGGCACAGGCTTCATGTACAGCCAACTGCTCCCGAGGATGTGGAACATCTGGCACCGGGAACAGTGGACCAATCCGGGGTGAGCATGACTGGGCGGGTTGGTCATCTTGACCAGGGCCAACCTCTTGAATGGGCACAGTGTGAGGCTATTCAGCTCTTGGACCACTCGTTTCATCTTCTCACAGTGCTCGGACCGGGCTTTCAGGTCTAAAATCATCGCTTGAACTTCGGGTGGGAGGATATCCCAATAACTTTCCATCTTGGAATTGAATGCGTCTCTCAGGCGTCCACCCTTTTATCGAGTGCGCCTCGACCAATGGGAGCCCGGAGGCATCCCACGTGGATAGAAGGGGTCTGTTGGGGGGATACCCCCTATCCCCCCTCCGAGTGGGTTTTTTAAAAAAGAGGCTCTGATCGGTCCACCCGGACCGGGTCACGTGCCTCTCCAAGCCTCTATAAGAGGGGACCCCGCTCGCTCCCCTCCAAACCATCATGGCCACTGCTCAGCAAGATCCATGCCTGATCTGCCTACACCATGCTGTGCCGTACGTGCCCACCCTCCAGCTGATGGCTCGACTGTCTGCCGTGAACGTGTATGCCGCCCGCCAAGGTTCCCGGGCCGACCACCTCTGGAAACCAGCTAAGACCCCCTGCTGCAAACAGTGGATGCTGCACGTCTTCTGTCTGATGCGGTTCTTCCTAGCTCAATTTGGCGACCATAACCGACGACGCTGGTGCTGCCCTCACTGCTGTGCCCTTCTCATTCCACTGGGTTCGATGAGTGCACCCCCCTCAGACACAGAGAGCGAAGGCGGGGAGACGGTCAGCGTGACTGACACGGATGCCGACGACGAGCTCTCCTCGGACACCACTTCGACCGTGTCATTCAGCTTCGTGTCCAGGGATCTGGACGAGGATGACGTCACCGACGCCGAGCTCTCGACGGACGACGGCGAGTACGGCTTCGTGATGACATGCCCCCCTACACAGAGGACGAGGAGGCACCCGACTTGTAAATATATTGTAAATAGTCGTTGTTTTTTTACCAAGAGTGATGGAAGTCAAGACGAAGTCTTGAGGGACGGGAGCGTCACTCGGACCTCCCCCACGTTCCCGTTTGTCAAAATAAGTTTGTTTTTTATTAAAATTCGTTTTTACTTCATTTTGAGCGTGAATTCCGGTTTGAGGGTGTGACTTCCGGCCTTATGCCCATATATGGACTCACAAAAACACTAAATTCAATATGGCGGACAGTTAATGAGATGCATCGCGTTCTGATTGGTCGAGAGCGATCACGTGGGCTGTATGCGGCTCTCTGATTGGCTACGTGCTATACAGACGCCCTATACTACTCTTGTCAATCTTTACCTGGGTTCTCCCAGAAAAACCATCACTAGGTGGCGAGAGAAACTCTATTGACAACAAGAAGGAACAAAATACATTCATTAATACCAAGCCTTTTTTTTCAAAGCGAGTTAGCGAGCGAAATTTTTCTCTCGTTTAGTAGTTTTACTATTCATATGAATGGAAACTAATTTCAAGACAAAAACTTCGCACGTGGACTCGCTTTGAAAAAGGGCTTACAAGTCGGAAGTTGCCTGTTTTCTAAAGGGGCAGTATCACGCTAATTTTACAGATACCAGGCAGCTGTTTACAACCTCTTATTTCACTTGATCCGTTTAGGACGCAGCTCTATTGTTTTTAGGGTTACGGTTCACTGTTTCTGTCGTTTCTTTGAATGCTTCTATTGTTCTCTGAGCCAATCGCGTGGGCTGTTGTAATAGCTGCGTACTGACCCTAATTTGAGTACAAGGACACTTTTTGGTTGGCGGCAGTGACAATGTAAGGGCACAAATGTAGCTTTAAAAGAAAAAAAAATTAAAAATTTTAGTGTTAAAAGCTATAATTGTAATTCAAAAGAGACTGTTTATAGATGTTTTCAGCGGCAGATGACCAAGATAGAGATGGGTTCAGTTAAACTTCGACATTTTCAAACTACCCTCTTGCTAAAGATCCGCTGTAACATATTTCAGCTGTCTTTTGTTGTGTATTCACTTTATTTCTGGTAATTAGTGATTTAGAAGCGAGTCCAATATTAGTGTTTAAGGTTTACATTAACTGAATTTTGACCAAAAATCGCGATACCACCAGCAACACAACCTCTTTAACTAAAACGATTATAATGCACTAATGCCAATCTTTGCATTCCAAAAGTTACTTGTTTGGGAGATAAAGAAAGACGCCGTGCACTTTTCGTCGTTTTCGGGTATGTTTGCGCAAATTTTGGACCAAATCGTTTCTTCTGGTTGCCGCCTGTCGATCATGAATACCTGCGCTCAAGTTCTTTCTACCTGAATCAGTGACCATTTGTTCTTCTGTTGGGCTTTGACGGGAAAAGAAGCTGGACGCAAGGAGACGGAGCTGTGGAACAAAAAAAATACAATACAAAAAATACGTGCTTCTGGCAGGGCTAAAATTTCGCCAGCAAAAAACGCAGTCTGTCTTGTCCTGAAGTTTGTTGTACTTGGGCTAATTTAAAGGCAAATGGCAGTTGTACAGCTTCTGCACGTCCATCAAACTATCTTGTTCCATAACTAGTAGACATCGTCACGTAGAGAGACAACAATATTAGGAGCTTTTAAAAGCAACAACGACGTCGACCACAACAAAATAGATTTAATGAAAAAGAATAGCTTCGCACTTGTTCCACAGTTTGGTTCATTTCTTTTCCGTTGTCCTAACACAGTTAGGGTCCTGAACAACCACGTGAAATGACCAAATTGACGGTTTTGTGGAGGTTGTGAGTGCACAACGAATTTTCCATTCTCTCAACATTAATTTCAGTCCTGCTCCTGGACACGGTTGATTGTATCAAACGAGTTGACGAAAGTCAATGAACAACCGTAGAGAGATTTGAAAGCGTCAGCCCCTCGTCAGAGCAGCGAATCCTGGACAGTTCGTACACATTTTACAGGCGGAACGAGTCGTTTGTTAATCTGCTAGCTTACCTCCTGGCTGAGCCACTGTTGCCGGAAGCTCATTCTATTGGTGAACAACAAAACAAATAAAGTAAAAAACCAACAGAACTGAGCAGACTGGTCGTTTGCTTACAATTCATAGAGCTGTTTTGATTTCAGTATCAGACCAGATTTGCAGTCGTTTAGTTCTGTATCACTGAGTTTTTCCAACTAATCAGAAACAATATCAAAGCAGCTACTTGCTCGCACGCATTCTGCCGCTCCACTTCTTTGCTTCAAGGTGTGATTGCTCAAAAGGTCTTATTCGTATTCCCACGGTGGGAGTCGGTGGAACGAGCATGGAATGGAGGCTAAGCGAATCATTTCCCACCGCATGAGCCTCCACTGCAAACTCGTTTCAGTTCAACCGTGAGAAGACAAATAAGGCCTATTCTGCTCCTCTTGTGATTGGCCATTTCCTTGACCGTGAATGTTGTCTGTTTAATCATCAGTGACTTTTCCGTGGTAATTGCGGCTATACCAGTGAGCTCACAGAAAATTCAAGTGGACCGACAAAGCAGCCCCCATAATGACTTTTAACTTTTGAGTTACCTGCAGATAACGAAGGGCTTCACAAGGATCACGTGATGCCAACTCGCAAAACCTAAACAAGAAACAAACCGCTTTTATGGAAAGCCTGCTTTTAACGGGTATGGGCCACATACAAGCCTCGTGGTTTTTCGATGAAAAGAAAACAGACAAAGCAGTTCTGCACAAAGTTTACCTTTGTTTACGGATTAAATATCGACATCTTCGTAGCAAGTTAGTCTTGTGACGTGACATGAACGTGACATGAAAATGGCCGACTACGTTATAAAAGTAGTGTAATTTGACCGGAATCGTACGGAGCCCGTAAGTGCCACGGTCATCATTCGTTTTTTATAGCTTTCAGTCGAGTTTTTTGTCGAGTTTTGTGTCGAGTTTTGTGTCGAGTTTTTTGTCGAGTTTTTAGTCGACTTTTGTGTCGAGATTTTTATCGACTTTTGTGTCGAGTTTTTTGTTGAGTTTTGTGTCGACTTTTGTGTCGAGTTTTTTGTCGAGTTTTTAGTCGACTTTTGTGTCGAGATTTTTGTCGACTTTTGTGTCGAGTTTTTTGTCGACTTTTGTGCCGAGATTTTTGTCGACTTTTGTGTCGAGTTTTTTGTCGAGATTTTTGTCGACTTTTGTGTCGAGTTTTTTGTCGACTTTTGTGTCGACATTTTTGTCGACGTTTGTGTCGAGATTTTTGTCGAATTTTTTGTCGACTTTTGTGTCGAGTTTTTAGTCGACTTTTGTGTCGAGATTTTTGCCGACTTTTGTGTCGAGTATTTTGTCGAGTTTTGTGTCGACTATTGTGTCGAGATTTTTGTCGACTTTTGTGTCGAGATTTTTCCCGACTTTTTTCCCGACTTTTTTCTCGACTTTTTGTTACCGCTGAGAACTCGGGAATCAAAAACAACCACCACCCCCCAGTGCATTAGGTCTTTCAGTTGCTATTCCTCATGGGCACGGTGGAAACTATGACATTAGTTCGAAAATGGAAGATCTTTATTAAGATGAACAGGACTACAAGGATACAACGAGACTCAAATTATTGCTGTTAGAGAATATTTTTCTTAGCTAGACCAATAATGAAAAGAAACTTAGGAAAGGAAAGAACAAGAGCAATACATGAAGTCGCTGCAGAACTGTTATTTATAACAAGATAAGGTTTGTCCTTGTTAGTCTCAGATAAATACCAAATGGAAAAGACAACAACTGAAAAAGATGTTCCTATTTTAGCCATTTCAGTAAACGTAGGATAATAAAAGTTAAACGCAATTTCCTACAGGGCACCGTAGCACCTCGAGGACGTCCAATATATAAAGCCTATAAACCTTTAGCAAAACAAAATCGCTTCCCTCTTTCGCCGTAATTTTGCGAATGTCTGTTCACTGATGCTAAAACACTTACTGTTATTCTCACGGTCAGTGAAAAAATTTTAAACGTCTAAATGAAAGAGATCATGGTATTTCTCCTTTTCGCGATCCAAGTAAGAGTAAACAAAAACTGTGTGCAGTTAGAGAAGATCTTCAATGCCCTCGAGCAAGGTTGAATATAACAAGACCGCTTCTTCAGCGGTCATGGCCGTATGCAGATTTTGCTCTTGCATTATAATCGAAACTAGCTGAGTAAACTCATCAACGCAACCACTCTCTAGAGACCTCTGGCAACAACTTTCCTCTGCAACATCGACATCTTCGAGGTCCACAGGTTCCTTGAGGTCTTCTCCTCCAGTAACCTTTGGTGCAAATTAAAGCATGTCAGGTCGACCACTTGGGGATTCAGCATTAGTCGAGGGCCTTATCTTGTGCAAGTTCCATAGGACAGCTACCTTGTGTAGTTCATGGCGAATCACAGGCATGAAACAAAATTTAAGACATTCAGCTTGAACCCCATCGTTATCACGATATAGGCTGCAGTCCCTCATGTCCTTGAAAAAGCTGATCCACCAGTCTGCACAGCCCCTTCTATACCCCACCAGGCTTCAATACGTTGATTGGAGACTGAT
>BLFK01000735.1:2913444-2920944 GCA_014634185.1 Astreopora myriophthalma
TCCATTTTTTCAGGAAAATAACCCTTAAATTGTTAGGGCGTAGGCTGAACTCGAGTAATTCTTACTCAAAGCCATGGCTGACACTAGGCAGGCCATCAATTGTGACCCCAAGTGCCCTATCGATTTCAAAAATCATCGTTTAACTTTTGTTGATAATAGTTGGATTTCGCACCCTTTATAGTATGACCCTGTTTCACTGCTTCTCTCTTTAGTGAATCCCTTTTGAGCATTTGTTCCTAACATCGAATTCAACCACCAAGCAGGCTAGTTACGCACCCTTACAATCAATGGGTCTTGGCTTCCACAGAATCATACTCTATTATCCCTGAATTCTAGAGCTGACTCTACTGGATATACATGGCTATACATGGTTGTACACGGGACTACATCGCAATACATGGCAATACGTGGCAATAAATGGCAATAGATGATAATACATGGTAATATATGGTGATACAAGCATTACATCGCCATGCATTACCATCGCCGTGGCAAGACCTGGCAGTACACGGCATTACATGGCTATAAAAGGCAATACATGGTAAAACATGGCAATACCTGGCAATACACGGTAATACATGGCAATACATGGCTATACATGGTAACACATGGCAATACATGGCTATACATGGCAATACATGGCAATACATGGCAATGCATGGATATACATGGCAATACATGGTAATGCATGGTAATGCATGGTAATGCATGGTAATACATGGCAATACTTGGTAATAAATGGAATACACAGCAATATATGGTTGTACATGTAGATACATGGGAATACGTGGTTATAAATGGCTATACATGTGCTTGCAATGCATGCGTACATGTGTTATATATGGTTATTATGCTACTTTTATACTACACCTTTTGCTGTTCATTTACGCAAAATATACATTCATTTACGTCAACAGTTGAAACTATACGGCAAATATACGTTCATTAGCACTTCCATGAACTTCATTAACGGGAACCAACTTTCAATAACGCCATCTGCATATGTATTAACATTCAATAGTATCAACGGATGAACAACCAAAGATAACAATGGACAATCAAAGATAACAAATAGGAAATATCATATAGAAAAATATCATATAGAAAATAAGTTAACTGATATATGTTGTAAATATAACATAAAAATATCATCAAACAATAAAAATAACATGTAGAATATTTGAGGAAATAGAAAGAATTCCTCCCCAATTAAATGATGATCGCAAATGAATTATCAACATAAAGTATATCTTAAGAGGATTGCTTAAATTGTTAAAAATAAATGGTTATAACATCGCTATTTTGCTATAAAGAATAAATCTTCCGCAAAACGAATAGCGTTTTAGGTGTTAACATTGTCAAACTTTGCCTCACCCCAGTGTTTCCAAACAAGATTCTAGAAATGAGAAAAAGTGAAGATACTTTACAACAAGAAGAGGCAATTTAGGATATTTGCGATACTTCTTTGAGACCGCGACCAGTTGGCTCAATCGAGAGTGCACTGGACTTTCATGCGGGAGGTCGTGGTTCGAACCCCGACCGGACCAACACTCAGGGCCTTCAAATAACTGAGGTGAAAGTGCTGCCTTTGTAATTACATCTGCATATGGTTAGACTTTCTAGTCTTCTCGGATAAGGACGATAAGCCGGAGGTCCCGTCTCGCAGCCCTTGTTCATTAACTCTGTGGGGCATTAAAGAACCCACACACTATTCGCAAAGAGTAGGGCACGGTGTACCCGGTGTTGTAGTCTGACCTTGTATGGGCCAGCAGTAATTGGCTTCACGCTGTTGCGGTAACCCTGCCAAAGGCATATGCCTTGGCGAAGCTAAATAAATAAATAAATAAATAAATAAAAAATAAATGAATAAAAACAAGAAAAACATGGCAGCAACCACAATGCAGGATCATGATCTTAACCAAACAGTTCAGACTGAGGTAGTCTTCTTCTTTGAAAACAACTATTTACAACAATGCAATTATTCCTCGATTGAAAATGATCATCTGGGTGACTGGAGTCCTGGGAAGGACTGTTGTTGGTGACTCACGTTTCGACAACCTGTGGGGATGCCATCTTCAGAGTCAAGCGATCGATTTTAGTCAGTTGAAAATTTAAACACCCTGGTGAGCGATTCGATTGGTCAATAGATGGAATAGCCGTTAGTAAACACGTGATGTGATTGGCTGTGAAGACGTGAGCGGTGATTGTTTGGTTATGTAAAAAGAGAAGAAAAAGGTTGTAACTTGTATAATAAACATGCATAATGACTACTGTTTTCCTTTGAGTAATCGTTTGTAAGGTGCAGGAAGAGGTTGGCAGCGATTTAGGGTAGTTTGTTCCAAGTTAGTAAACCAGCTTTAGAGTGTAATTCGATGGTAGTAGTCGGTACTGTAGGTAACGCAGGAAGCAGAGTCCCAGTGGCCTGTTTTCAAGTGGTGTTCGGCGATGTTGTTGTTGAGGTCACCTTTTTTAGTAGCTCGTTTGTGTTCGTCTAGTCGCGTGGTTGAGTTCCTGCCGGTCTCACCGATATAAGTAGCCTGGCATTTGGAGCATTTGATCCTGTAAATTGCTCCCGGTCTGTTTTCAGGTTCGTCTTTGTCCTTGACATTAGTGAGTAGGCGTCGTAAGGTGAAGACGGGTTTGTGTGCAACCCGGATGGTGTAAGGTTGTAGTATACATGCTATGGTTTCGGAGGTCCCTCGTATGTACGTTATGGTGGCTGTAGTGGTGGAGAAGTTGTTAGAACTGTCGTTCTGTCTGACGTAAGTATTGCGTTTGATGAAGTCTGTGCTATAGACGTTCTTAATAAAAACTATGCTCAAGTGCTTGGTTTCGTCGGTCAAACTGTCGTGTGAGTCGCAAACAATTTGTGCTTTCTCGTCAAGGCTCGTACGGTAGTCGCTTTGTGTGAAGTAGGATTGTAAGACGTTTGGTCTAGTAGTCTGTCAGTGCCTGTAAAGAGTGGTTCGTAGGGTGTCGTTTTCACGTGTTGCCAAGCGGTCTAGAAAAGGTATCTTACCCTCCTCCTCGATCTACCTGGTATACTGTATGCTAGCATTTTGTTTGTTTAAGTGTTCGTGGAATTCGTCGATTTTGTTTTTGTGTACAGAAGTGATAGTATCGTCAACGTAACGTAGCCAGATAGGAAGTGTTTCAATGTAAGTTGCCAGAGCCTGTTCCTCGATGTTTTGCATGACTATTTCAGCCACAACAACGGAAACAGGGGAACCCATAGCTGTTCCGTGCAGTTGTTTGTAGTGTTTACCGTTGTACTGAAAGTAGGTTGAGGTCAAACAGAGGTGCAGTAGGTCCATAGGGTCGTCTGTAGGTAATGGCGGTTGGTAGGATGATTTGTTGATGGCGGTCTTAGTACAGCCAAGGGCAAGTTGAAGTGTCATGCTGATGAAGAGTGATTTGACGTCGAAGGATACTAGTGTGTGCTCGTCTGGTATTCGTACAATTTTGATAGCGTCAATAAAGTTGTCTGTGGATTGTAATTTGGAAAGTTGGTAAGTATTAGACCCGCAGAATGAGACTATGGGTCGCATAGGTATGTTAGGAGTGGTATAGAGGATGGGGGTACCAGACTATTTTTCAAGAGTATGATATTTATGAGCATCTACAATAGCATGATTAATATACTGAGAGTGCCCAGGAGTGCAATTCCATTTTTTCGGTTTCTTTAGTTTTTTATAATTCAAAAATTGTGCTCGTTTTATTTTTCCATTTCCTTGAATTTATGTTGGTTCCGTTTCTTGGATCTTATATTTTATAATGACCATAAGCATATGCTTCATATTTAGAGGGAATAACTTAATTAGCCCCAGGACCCCAGGCCGTTTCCCGGCTGGGTTGTTGTGATTCGATCACTTGTCTCGCTCAGTCGTTCGAGCAGTTGTTTTCTTTTTCCGTCGCTCTTTACTTTCTCATTCCTTGGTCGGGTATGGCTACAGCTCCCGGAAAACGCAAGAGAAAGGGCCCATCTCTGCCCTCGGGTTTTGTTTATGACCTGCCTTCCCTTGAACGGCCGCCACATAGCGCTCCGTCCGCCACATCTGCGCCGAAGACCGACGCCATTACTCCACGTGTTTCCCGCTGCTACCGGTAATTCTTCGGATTTACAGCTTCTTAACCTTCAAATTGAGAAACAGCAGCTAGAGATCCGTCTGATGGAACTTGAGACGCAAGCGCATTAACGAACACAAATATTCTGCAATCGGAAGGCATCTTGAGCGACACGGTCTATTGAAGACTGATTTGTTGACAAGCAATTTTCTGTTCTAAAGAAATGTAGATCAAAGTTTGATTGTCTAATTTTTGAGATGTTATTCATTAAGGAATTGAACTCCAAGTTAAATACTCAGAAAGACTCTATTCGCGCCAAACTCTTTACGTGACTCTGCGTGCGAATAATTTGTTATTTGCATATTTTCGTCTTTTTTATTCGTGTCTCCTACGAATTCCCTTACATTTATATTCGTTCTCATTTCACTCATTATTGACTTGATAATGACGTTAAGCGAACGTCGAAACGTCGTCGCATTTTTAAACTTTTAACCAAGATGGTTTTTAATTTTTTAAACTTTACAACTTTATCGCAATTCTTTATAGTTAAATTGTTCAACAAATCTCTTCTTCTACATAACTATTGCTTTACGAAAAGCCCCTCAAGGGGAATTGTCCATAAAGTATTTTTGTCTCGAATTTTGCATAAATCCACCAATCAGAAGCCCTGAGGTTGCACTAATTTGCTGCAGAGATTGACCAGGGCTAAAATGATAACAAACAGTTTAGAATAATTTGGCCGCAACTGTGACGCTTTAATTTATCGGAACATCAACAACATTGATATAGTAAACATAACGCAATCTTTGAAGCCAAGGTGGGGTTAAACTGATCGGCCAAAAGTCATGTATCGGGCAACAAAAGCCTAAAACAGGCGGAGCATAGGGGAGGAGGCAGGAAATATATATCTCTAGCGTACAGGAAGCCGATATCAGAGTGTTAACACGATGAGAACGAAGGCTGGAAGGAACGCCAGATAAACTGAACCTGCCTTTAACCATGGCGAAAACTGATCCGATCTTGTATGGTTAGCCGGGTCACTCAAATTGACGTCGCCCCTGCTCCGGCGGAAGACATAAATAATACACTGAATTAGCTATATATGGTGGGCTCCGAGACAAAAACACACAATTGTGTCATAATATATTACTACTATAAGGAAGGAAAGAAAACATCCAAATCAAGACCGCGTTCAAATCGATCAGTTTTTACAATTCGGCCAAAAAGGCAAAATCCCCACTTTGGCGTCGGGAAAGTTGTGTAAAGGTTGAAATCAGCCAGGTTACGTCACTTTGAGCCTTTTTCGGCCAACATTGTTAACACAACCGAACGACAAGATGGCGTACAACATTGATTCCCGCCTTTAGGAAGACCCGTATGGAACCCCAGGCCTACCAACATAACTATCATTACAAACATGGCATGAGTAAATTTACAAAACGTCGAAATGAAGTAGCCTCCATCATTTCGGCCAGGAAGTGCGGAATTTGCACTTTTGCTCAAAACGACGGGAGGTAGAGTCCGTGTAGCTACCATTTCATTTCCGGTTGTTTGTTACATAATATCACGTGACACCACGTGCGTATATTTTGCAGTGGCTTGTAGTTCTGGGTCGTTTTTGTATTCGCAGTCTAAACAGTTCTTTAACGTGCTTAAGGCACGTTTTTTTGTTTGTTTCATTAAAATGAGCCGCTAAGGTTACAATTAAAGAACTGTTTACGAATCTGGATCGCTTCGGTTGTGGAAGTTCGAGTGTCGTTTTCCTCAGGGAGGAAAGTCTTGAATTGTTCGTTGCCGCTCGACGAGTTTGGAACGTCGTGCTGTTTTCTTCAGGGAGGAAAGTCTTCTATTTGTATTGTTCGTTGCCGCTCGACGAGTTTGGAACGTCGTGCTGTTTTCCTCAGGGAGGAAAGTCTTCTATTGTATTTGTTGTTGCCGCTCGACCAGTTTGGAAAGTCATGCCATTTTGCTGAGGGAGGAAAGACCTTGTTTATTATCGCTCAACTGGACGTCTTGTTTGGCTTCCCGCCACTCGACGAATTTGGAACGTCGTGCTGTTCAAGGGAAAGCATTCTTCTATTCGTGTTGTTGTCGTCGCTCGACGAATTTGGAACGTCGTGCTGTTTATTGACTTTGTTTGCCTTTGACCGTTCGACTTAACGTCGTATTAATTTCCCGCCACTCGACGAGTTGGGACGTCGTGCTGGTTTTCTCTGAAAGAAAAGAATTTCCTTGTGAATCGTCGCGTAACGGAACGTCTTGTTTAATTTCCAGCTGCTCTACGAGTTTTGGTGAGTCGTGCTGTTTTTATAGCGAGAAAATTCGTCTATTTGTGCTGTTGTCATCGCTCGATGACTTTGGGCCGTCGTGCTAAATATTTTCCCGCCGCAGTACAAGTTTGGAACGGCTTGAGTGAATATTTGCATCTAATTAACAAGTATGTCTGTGAAATCACTACCTATTCCTGGTAAATCTCGTCGGGAACATGTGCGAGAAGCTTCGTTAGACGGTGGTGTTGTAATTCCCCTGCAATTGAGAAGAAGTTCACGCTTAAAAATGGAAAATACAAGGTGTGATTTGGAAGGTGAAAGAGCCGAAAGGGCGAGAGCAATGTTTAAATCTCGAGCCGGATACATTGGCACTCTAACAAGGCTACAAGGAAACATCGAAGAGCTTATGGAAAACTGTGGAACTGTGGAGGACTTGAAGTCCAAGCGGAAAGCGTATGACGAAGTTTGGCGCAAATTCGTAAGTACACATGAAAAGTACATTGAATATCTTGAATTACTTTGTTATGAGGAAGAGCTTGAGAAGGCTCGCGTTAGTTATGATGAGCAAATGTCAAGGAAATTAGCCTTTGACAGTGTTATTGAGTCCTGGTTTAAGAAGTCGAAGCTTGAATCGAAGGAAGTGAGCGAAAGATCGTTTTCACTGACCAGGAAATCTAGAAGAAGTCATGAAAGTAAATCGTCATATTCTAGTTCAATTTCCTCGTCCATTGTGAAGAGAAAGGAGAAATTAGCTCTTGCACATTTGAAAACAAAACAGTTATTAAAAGAGCAAGAATTAAAGCGGAAAATGACAGAATTACAGTATGAAAGGGAGTTTATGGAGGCCCAGATGGAAGAAGAGAGGGCAGCAGTTAGCCTTGATGTTTACAAACAAGCTGAACTAGAAAATGAGTGTGACAATGTAGACAATATGAACATTGTGTCTATGGAACTTGAGTCATCTGTTACACAGGGAACTGAACTATGCCATTTGTATGAAGAGCCTTCCTGGAGTGTTGAAAGAGCAAATGTTGTGGTGCAGCCTATTCCCTTTGAATGCACCCCTGTGCAAGTACGTGTACCTTCGGAGCAAACACCTGCATCAAGAAACGTCTTTCGTGGACAGAAAGTTGGACCACATAGTGCAAAGGAAACTGAGAGTTTA
>BLFK01000735.1:2928444-2940944 GCA_014634185.1 Astreopora myriophthalma
AAGCTTGTTTGGCAAGCGGTGTGCGTACAGCTTAGGCCGTGTTATCAGAGGTGATAAGAATATCGCAAAATGTCACGGGAAAGCTTTTGCTGCAATCACCCTTAGTTGAAATACAAATACTGAAGTTGTGTACCAAACATTGCACGGGTTCGACAAAAAGCCATTTTTGCGCATACCCTGTCGCGTAAACGCGCCTTCCAGCTCGGCGAGATCGGGCGGAAAGCGCACATATGTTGTTTCTGGTCGCTGCTATAGATGGTCCGTGCATGATTACGGAGCACAATATCGATGTAATTAGGCTCAGAAAAACCCAAGGAGCAACTGCAACTCAGCCCAAATACAGACTACACTAAACCCTTTTTTATTCCAGAGCCCTAAACTCAAGGAAACAAAAAACACGGAAAATGTTCTTGGAAAGCAAGCTCCAACGCTCTCATAAAATGCAGACTTTAAATGGGCAATTCTCTCTAATTCTCTTCAGCAGAGATATTGTACCAACACTTATAACTGAAAGTGCCATTTTCACCTTGTAATATCCAGCAGCACAGCAGCGTCAGAACAGCTGGCTTTGCTAATAACGAATTCATCTTTCGTTTAGAGAATATCTCACTGTCCTTGCCCTCTGCTCTTTCTTGTCTTTACTTCCAGTAGCGTCTAATATTGCAAGAGATCTACAGGCCAACTCATTCTATTATGTATTGACCCAAGATGCTATATTGAGATAAATTATATTATTTCAACCAAATCTAATAACAAAATTAAACAATCTTGAATATATTTAAATTTTCTATCGTTGGAATTATCTCATTAAAAAAATTGAGCAAACAATAATTTTCCGGGTAATCTGCAGTTAAGCCAAGCAAACATTCTCACTTTGTTTTTGTGCGTTTAAATTCCATTTTAAGCAATTTCACTTTGAGGGTAACATGATAAAGGCCAATTAATTTACCATTTCAATATTGAAAATATGCCTTGTTTATCTTAGATAAAAGTGAGATTTACGAAGAAATCATATTAGTTCCCCTCGCAGAATGAAAATCCCCTTGTAAAACTGATGAGAACTACTTGAAAACTAATGTACGACAATCAGGTTACGAGAATTCATAATAATGCAGTTTTGGGACATACAGAATGTGTTAGATAGCCAGCCAAAAAATGATATCTAATAATACCGGACACTGTTAAGTAAACACTGACACAATTGGAAAAAGTCAATGTCTTTTGTAATATTTGATTATGCTTGAAAAATCGAAAAGGCACTAATTAAAAATCGAATATCCCCCAAAAGAATTGTTAATAATATTGCTGTATAACAACAAATTGAAATTAACTGGTACTATATGATTTACGTAAAAAGTTTTACGTAGAAGGAACATTTTCATTGTCGTACTGAGACTTTGCAAAAAGGGGAGCTACAGGGGAAAATTGTGGGGTAAGAATTCTGTAATAACTGGGGGAGATGCACTGATTTGTGGTGCTGTGTTGCCATTGATTAGGACCTACTTTCTCTTTCACTTACCATTCGCCCAACAGATCCGTTTTGGGGGCTAATGAAGGAAATGAAAAAAGGGAAATATATACGGATAATTTGGAAAGGTTACCCACAAACCTCTTCGTAGTCAAATACTCACTGGGGACTAAGAGAACAAGGGGACGCGAACTCACATATGCCCAGGTCTCTTCAGAAAAGTACGTGCCTACGATGTCGTAAATACTGTTTCTCGCAGTACGGAAGGAAATTAGTGGGTATTATTCTCTTTGTCACCTTTCAAATACACACGCCGTAGGCGTGTCCCTTGGTAATCCCTGATTATATCAGTTTCCTATAAATGCAGTATTGCACAGAATGCTCTCTCTCTCTCTCTCTCTCTCTCTCTCTCTCTCTCTCTCTCTCTCTCTCTCGCTCGCTCTCTCCCCTCCCGCAAAGCAGCAACGAGTCGCTTTCATCGGATGCCCGCCCCCCCCTTCCCCCCGCCCCCTTATCACGTTTGTTTTTTTTAATATTCTGTCAGGCCGTGCAGAATATGCTCCTTCAAGTCGATGCTACAAGTGTTTCAGGGCACTGGGCTCGAGAATGCTGGCCATAGTCCGGCAGCAGTGGCACTTATCCGTCCGGATCGTTCTATATTAGGGGAGGAGGAGACGGACAGGGACCATTAAAGTGCCCATGTCATGAAAATTTTTATTTTCCTATTTGAAAGTCCATATCAAAAAATGAACTTCTGCGAAAGAATTTTTCGATTCGAACGAAACGCGAATTTTCTACGATTTTTTAAAAGCGTTCAAATTGCCGGCCATCTTGGCACACCACTCGCTCAAGTCTTCTCTCGACTCATGACGTAGATTAAGGAACACGTGATAACATCAATGCTATAAGGATTTTTGTAGGGTTGATGCGTAAAAATGCCTGAAAGATGCGTTGCCGCTCGATGTAACAACACGGCGGATCCTGAAAAAGGAATCGATACTTTGGCGTTGAGCACTTAGAATTCTAAAGACCCACGCCAACATGCGTTCCTTAATCTACGTCACAGCGAGCCCATGAAACCCTGACCAGCGGAAGGGGTGTACCAAATAAAAGTAGGATTTAAAAAATCGTAGAAAATTCGCGTTTCGTTCGAATCAAAAAATTCTTTCGCAGAAGTTCATTTTTTAATATGGACTTTCAAATAGGAAAATAAAAAATTTCCTGACATGGGCACTTTAACAAGTTCTTTTAAGTGAAAGTCAAGACAAGATTCCTTCATAGATAATTCGGCTGAAGTAAAGGACTGCTATGAACTTGGTTCTAGTGACCAATTGATTGTTAACTTAAGATTGTTAACCTAAAACGAAAACTAAGGGAGAACGTTAGGTGTTATCAATTCATAGGTGCCCCGGATTTTGTTGTTAATAGGGACCTTACGATCCGACGACGGCGGATGTCTAAGACGGCGAGCAGAAGTTGAAAATATTTGCCTGCGCATTTCCCGTAGCCGTCGCGCGAAGTTTCCCGCTGTAGCTGTGTTGTCTGCGACGTCAAAACCAAGTGCTCGCCGTTTTGTCTAAAACGTGAGTACGTTTCTCTTATTTTAAGGCATTTTAAAGGAATTTATCGAATGTTTTCAATATATGATGAACTGACAACATTTTTCCTAGCTTGTGACAAATGTAAATGGTTGTAGAACTCATTCAACGGCGAAAACTGACCGAAGTTTCTTTCTCTTTCAAAACAGCTTCGAAAATTCCTGACTCAAATACGATCAAATGGAAACGAGTTCGAAGAAGACAGTCCAGTAAGTTGTTTTCAATTCATATTTCCCTCTTAATCAATATTAAAACTAAACAAGAAATATAACCTCGATAATTTACCCGCGTTTGTTTAAGGAAAAGTTTGCTAAAGCTAGATATTATTGTGGTTTTTCAGATCAAACATGGAGTGGACGGATGAACACGACAACTGCTTGTGTCAAGAAATTTTAGTACTTGAACCCTTTAATACAAAAGAGGAAGCGTTTCTAGAGGCAAAATCTGGGAGAAAATTGCAAACAATCTGAACGGCCTTAAGCTTCCCCGATTCAAAGTCAGTAAGCGTGCTGTAAGAGAAAGATACACACTGCTGAGCGAGAAATTTTAAGCAAAGATGAAAGACGAAGAGAAGGCAAGTGGAATTTAATGTGATTTGAGTGAGGTGAAAAGGCTCTGGAAGAAATAGCCGAAAAAGAAGCTGCAGCTGAAGACACCGTGGAAAACGATAAGAAGAAAGCTGACAACGCAAAAGCAGTGGAAATGAGAAACAGAGCTCTAGAAAGCCTGGGCGGAACACAGAAAAGACAGCGCAATGAAGAGGAGGAGAATGTGAAACCAAAGAAAAAAAGTCGTAAAAGTGGAGGCGACACAATTGCATATTTGCACGAAAAAAATTTCCAGAAGTGGAAAGAGGAAGAATTGCAAATGAAAAAGCAACGAGTTGAAGGTGAGGGTAAACGGGAATATCAGTCAAGAAAACAACATCAGGATATGATGAAAATTTTGGTGGAACAAACTAGGCAGCAACAAGAGAGATGCAAAGCTTTCAGCAGATCTTTACCCTGATGCAACAGCAGCAGTCTCAAATAATTATGAAGCTTCTTGAAAAACAAAATTAACTACGCTTGCTTTGCATGGTACTGTTCATAATATCTTTGCTTTTGTTGTAAATACTTGCTTTAGCAATGAATTGAAGAAATGATCCTCACACTTTCTGGACAATTTAAGCAATTGTCTCATATATACCCTTGAAAAATTCAATTGACTTCAACGGGATTCGAACCCACGACCTCTGCGATGCCAGTGCAGTGCTCTTACCAACTGAGCTATGAAGCCACACAGGTCAGGGTATAAAGTGGCTATCATACCATTAGGTAAGACAACAGACTGGAACTTGAGACCATGCACTCGCTTATGTCTATTATAAATGACCCTCTGATTTTCATCAGGTCGACAAATTGGCCTTACTGTTCTGTCTATAAAACCAAAGCAATTAGGTTTGGACTTGGACTTCCTTTTAATTGTATGGCACGGGCATAGCTTTCAAGAAGTGGAGGGTTCAGCAGTGTGTTGTTCCACTGAGTTATTCTGTGATTATGCTCGTGATAGATTGTATCTATCACGAGGTTGTAAATCATACTTAGCTCCGGAGCCGGCCGACCAAATCGTGGAATTAAATGGCTGTATATCTGCATGGGTAAGCAAATCGTCTCAGTGTTATATATACAAAGCGCTTCTACTCCATCACAAGTGGTTCCCTGGTGACACATGAAAGACTGAGGGAGCTGCAAGGCCTCTAAAAGGACGGGAACGTCATTCTTATGAAAACGAAACTCAGCCAAAACACTCTCTGTCGTCCATCTCACTTAAGTCGAACGCTCCATAGCAGTCGTAAGAAAAATCTGTTTTTTTTAGGTGTTTACATCGTAAAGGAGAAGAAATTCGTCCTCGAAAATATCTTCGTCATCAAAACTTTCGAGGAGAAGGTTACGTATCTCTCAAAAGGATGCCATTATATTTTCACTAAAAAACCGAAAGCCTGTTATGAAGCCGTCCGCGTACAAGTGTTCTTAAGGTTATTTTTCGCGCCTTACGACGGCAACCTCTCCCCATTCCCCCCAGTTCACGACCGCTGTCGTAGACACTCGCCGTCGTCCGATCTTAAGGTCCGTAATGTTATTCGCAACGGCTATAGATGAACTTTTGTTGATTTCCCGACTTCTGTAAAAGTACCTAATAAGAGAGCGTTTTCATTCACGTGACCAGCAGCCATATTGACTTATTGAAACAAAAGAAATTATTTGCACGAAAATAGAGTTCAATTCCCGGAGGATTATTTTGGTACACCCACACCAAGATGGCGTCATGTGAAAACGCTCTACGAGTCAACCTCGAACCCAGACTCTCTCTAATTTTTTTTATTTTTATTTTTTTATATAAACCTTTATTACAATATGACATTACATGTAGACATTACAATAGAAACGTTGCTTACAATAAAGTTAATTAATACGGCCATGGATCTTACAGCACTAACGCTACTTGTACAACGAAAACATCTTTAAATTAAATTAAACAAACGAAACAATACATGAATATGTACATACATAAAAAAAAGAAAGACAGGCCAGACATACCAAATACGAAAGATTACACTGCTTTCTAGTTGATGATGGTGCATGAAATAGGAAGGTCAAACTAAACGAAGAGTGTCGAGAAGCAAAGGAAATTTTCAAGCTTAAGAGCTTTACCTTGTGTCTTGCAGATCCATATAAAATATCTGGCAAGTGGGAAGTAGAGGTATATTTGTTTGTGAAAAAGATTCGGCCTGAGGCCTAAAGGAATTGCTGCGTCAAGGTTAATATTCTCTAAAATCGTTGTGTTATCAAGGTTGTCTGTAATCCAGCCTTTGAAATCTCTCCAAACAGAGGAGGTTACACTACAGGAACAAAATACATGAATTATACTCTCTATTTCAAGTTCACAAAAGGTACAAATATCGCTTTGCTTAAATCCTATTTTCTTAAGAAAATCATTTGTAGCTAACCTTCGATGAAAAAGCTTAAACTGAAAGGTTATTAATTTGGTTACTTTAATGTACTTGAATGGGGCTTGGTAAACAGATTTCCAATCAACGTCTTCACAAGTTTTCAGATGGCAGTCCAGCACCCATTTTTCTTGACTTTGAGCTGGGCGTTGTTGTTTCACAGTAATCAGTTTCTTGTATACTATTCTATTAGGCTTTTTGGCCTTTAATAAAGTTTCAACGAAGCTTTGATAATTGCTGTCCCTAATATGCACACTAACTTTACATCTCTCCCTGAGAGATTTTGAGAGTTGAGAGTTGGCCCTTGTTGTGCGAGTGGAGCCGGATTCACAAGGCCTTGTGAGGTCTGCTGTCGTCAAAACGCGAGAAACTACACTGAGAAGACCAGTCAACAAGCTTGTCCTAATCCTGCCCAAGGAGGAACAGGAAGGAGATCAAGAGAAGTAAACGCCCCTCGGACGATTCAAAAGGAGTTGCAAGGCACTAGGACACAGATGTAAGTTTTTCTTTTCCGTTCATTTAGTGATTGTTTCTTATTTTATTGTATTTTCGTATTCGCGCCGTGCTCGCTTTGTAATGTTGGTTTTTGTTGCTTTCTTATAGTTTTCGTTACCGCATTATTTTTTTCGTATCATCGCATTACCACTTCGCTCATCAGCTGTTGTAAAGAAATCGGTGGTAGCCACAAGGCTGCGCGTAAACAAAATACTGTGGATCCTTCGAATAAACTACCTTGATATTTGTACGTTCTATGGCTCGTTGTAAGGTCTAATGTAGCAGTCCCGCCGCTACAGATAAATATGAAAATTTTTTGCTCTTAGCCAGTTAAATGTTTCTCTTCGTTTCAGTTTGTCTCCCATACCGCGAACATTAAGTGAACTTATTTTTATATTCATTTTCGGAATAGTACGAGTTTTTTTTTATTTTTGGGAGCAGTGTAACCAAAATACTAGCTGAATGGCTTGTCTGTCAGCAAAAACAAGATTAAACATACGCCTAACAAAAGAAGTCACTAAGGAACAAAAACAAATTACAATGCGACGCATTAAAATAAGCTATTCCAGGTAAGTTAAGTCCCAGCAGGATCGTGTTTGAAAGGGTTCGTTAGCCTTTAAGTAAAAATTTGCATATCATGCACTTCTTAATTCTTTGATGTCTTAACAAAAGGGAAAAAAGAAATGTTGTCTTAATATAAATGTCTATATTATTTTAAATATTCCGGAATATGGTTGTGGTCGTATCTTTCGTTATTGATGATAAGAAAACGCCCAACAACTTTTGCATCTGGAAGTCCCGCGCTCTCTCTTGCCTTCATCATGGCTTTAATTAGAGTTTTTCTTTCTAGCTGTATCGCTCTCGCGAAGTCCTCAGTTATATAAGCATCGGGATAGTTATCCGAATTTTTAATCTTACCTCCGTTTTGCCACATTAAATCTCTATCCTGACGACTAATGAAACGTGCAATGATAGGTCTACATCTACCCTCCTGCTTTACACCCACTCTGTGTACAGCGTGGAACTTTATGTCCGAGGTATCAATATCGAATTTCGTTCTGAATAACACTGTGTATTAAAGTCTTGCAATCTTCTTTCTCAATCTCCGTTATGTTGTTGAACCTCAGATTCTCCCGCCTCGTATACTGTTCCAGCTTAATGTTGTTCTCTGTCTCAGCCTTCAGTCTATTTTCTTAGACTTCAATTTTTTTGTTCAACACGTCCAATCCAGTCTTTATTTCCTTTGAATTGTTTTCCGTCTTCTCCTTTAAAGTGTCCACGTCGTTTTGAGTGAAGGTTATGCTTTGCTCAAGAGCTTTAAGTTGGGCCTTCATCGCTTCGGTTTCGTTTTTAAAATCCTCGCGTAGTCTGGTCATTTCCTCACGTAAACTTGCGAAGCCGTCCTCCATAGCCTTTTTTAAGGAGTCGATGGAGCTTTTAAGATCAGTCGCCATGGCTTCTTCTTCGTTGGCTGACGAGCTCGATCCCTTTTTTCGCTTATTTCCCATGCAAAGAAAATCATTTTAACACTAAAAAATTAAAGTATTCGATCGAAGAAGTGTTAAGACGACATATGCAATATCTCAGGATCAGAAAACTAGGCATAGAAACCCATTGTGTACCGACAGTTAGGAGGCACGTCCGTACGCCATGCTGCCGGTCCCAGTCCTTCTCTATTTTCTCTATTTTCCTCATTGTCCTCGAGAAAGAGACCCTGGTTGGCCCTGGTCACGTCACCACCCAAAATCTGGGTGGTAAAAAAATTGCCGTCAAGAAGTGTGTAGTGGTCCGTTTCCCAGGCAAAGATCAGGATGCATAGCCGTGAAGTTTGTGACAAGGCTGGACTTGTGAACCAACGGTCTCTATACCACACCGGCGGCGTAGCTACCTGTATGCACGTGCGCACCTAAAAAAGTCGAAAGTAAAAAAATAAAATAAAAAAGTGAACAATAACAAAAGAGCAAAAAAATGAAAGAAAGTTGGTTTAAAAAAGCACAGTTTGCCTCAATTTATTTAACTGTGCTTGATTCTTTTTTATGTATATTTTCTAAATAACCGACTGTTTTTTTTGCCACACCCGAGTGTTGGTTTCCAAAAAAGCTACGTTATTCATTGGTCGAACGAATCGTGAATGATATATTTAGAGAAAAGTCGGGAAAATCGCGAGCAGATAACAAGCTGGATGGTTAAGCCGAACGCGTTGTTTTCACCTCGGCCTGTCTTCGCAGTATAGTCGATTTGCTGGGCTTATCATGGTAAAAAAATCGATCACAGATTATTACCTTGCCATCTGCACTGAAAGAACGACAGGGTTACAACGCATTCAAAAAGAAACCGAAGAGCCAAGTGAGTTCAATGTTTGTGTCACGATTACACTTTGCCATTTGTTTCTGGTAATTATCATTTCAAGACGCTTGTGAACCATTTTAAATGACAGCAATCAGAGTATTCCGCTTTGAGTCCACGGCCTGATAAGTGCGACAAAAGTGAACGAGACTCAGAGAAGGGAGGAGATGGGAAGGCGGTCGAAACTGAAAGTTCTCTGTGAGACAAGATGGGCATCTCGCGCAGATTGCTTGAATGTCTTCGTCACCTCGTTCCAAGCAGGTTTATTCGCCTGAACTTTCGGCTTTAAAAGAGGAAATTAACTAGATTTACTATATCTCCCAGTTACGCGCTGATTCATCAATTTGATGGGCCGTATTCTATTGTAAGGGCCCGCTAAATTTGAAAGTTTCCTTTCGGCCGGGCATCCGATTCACGTCAGGGATATAATAAAATGTTACTAACATTGTTTGGGCTATAAATCAACGGGAAAAAAACCTCGGTCCGTAACTTGCAGTACGGACCGAGAAAAAGAGGTTAGTAGAGGTATAAGACAAACCTGCCTCTCGGTGGTTATAACCACAAAAATCCAAGTTAATTTGACAAAATATCAACGTTTATATTCTCCGGGGAACTTTTCAGGTCATTGTTGACACACATAATGAGCTGAGCGAAAGTGGAGACGGCAAAGCTCGGGGACTGCACTCATCTGTCCTAAAGTGGGACTCCATAATTTGCAGCACGTGTTTAAAATGTATGCACCGCGGATTATCAGTATACCTTCAGGTGGGTATATGAATATCTTACGTTTATTCCAAACCATCAGTATAATCCGCCCATGCATGTGAACTAATCGAATAATCACCAACAATTGATTATGACAGATTCCAACGGACAAAATTTGAACATGACTATCGTTGTAAAAGTAAATTCACCATTGCCTGATTTTGCCTAATATAGTGGCCATCTATTATAGTTTACTGTATGAGTTATAGTTTTGTAGAAATTGAGTGGATTCGTTATGATACTATAAACCGTGACTGAAGTGCTTATACAGTATCTGATATTTAGAGCTCTGAATTGGACCTGGTTCAAGCTTCCAAGGAGGCGAAAGTCTGTTCATCAGTGCTTCAGGCGGAGAGGAATGATGATAATGTCTCGGGATGCGCTGCTACACAGGTCAACAGAGATAGCTGGTTTGTACAACATAAATCCAAGTATCCCTAGAAGAGCGGGGAGGGAGCAACACCGTGAAAACGTTGAGGCAGATACTCCTTCCGCCTATTGGAAGAGGGCAGTTTATCTTCCATTTCTAGATCACCTTGTGTCAGAAGTCAACGAGCTGATAGTGAAACCCTAGAGGGCATCTATGACCACTATAGCGAAGACAAGCATATGTCCCTCGATCAATACAAATGCGAGTTGACTAGGTGGCGTCATAGGTGGCTGTCGGTTGAAAAAGGCATTCCGCAGACCTTCGTGGAAACTCTGGACACTTCCGGGCGTTATGTCGGATGCGAGGTTGCCCTCGCTATCCGTGATACATGTTTGTAAACACAAGGAAATCGACTTTAATAAGGTTATTTCTGACTTCGCCGGTAAAAAAGACAGAAGATTAGCTCTATGCTTGTAACGGAAAACCATTACAATTTCTATGAAAGCTGACCACGGTTATATTCTTACATAGCATTAGACGGTTTATAGTTCTTGAACATCTAGATGTGCAGATTGATTGTTTTGTGCTAGGAGCCGATTAATTGGAGCCTCCATATGTTCTGTACCCTTGAGTCAACCCTTCCCGTTTAGATTTATTTTTAGAACAGCCTTTCCCGCGAAACTGAGCTTTCACGCTTTCCGCCATTTTTGTTTAGACGCGTGAAAGCATGTATGTGAATGAAGAATGGTCATAGCTCTGCTCTGATTGGTCCAAATATTCCGCGAAAACTGTTTATATAATACTAAACGGGATAGGGTTGACTCTGAGGGCTTGTATGGGAGATGGAGAAACTTAACTAGGCCACAATTACGTAACGTAGTTGATTTTACATGTGTCACACACCGGAAAAAAATCACTCATTTGTAAATAAAAGTCTGAGAGACTACAAGCTTGTTGGCTTAGAAATAATCAGCGATTGTCTTTGAGGTGCTGCGGTCAATGAACCGCAAAAGGCGATAAAAAATTTTACGACTTAGTTGTCATTTCATATAACGTAAAAACGCTAGGCTTACAACGTAACCTCGCCTTCAATCAAGCCACCTGAAAAAGATTTGGGACTTCGGGGTAGGGAGTGGGGGGGACTTGGAAAATTGTGCGTACCTCTGAAAAAATCCTGGGTACGCCCCTGCCATGCGCTAGTAAACAACAACGAACAACGTACCGAGAACGTACCAGAACGCTACGGACAATGGCAAGATTGTTTTAAGGACATGGCAAACGAGGTGACATTTGTGGAGGGGATTCCCGATGATATTCCCGCTCTATTTCCGCCCCAGTCTCGCCCTGGAATCCTTGTGTTAGATGACCTTATGAGAAACTGTAGCGACGACGAGCGCATCCTGGATTTGTTCACAAAAGTTTCCCATCATTGTGATGTCACTTGCATCTACCTAACACAAAACCTCTTTCCGCCCGGAAAGTTCTCCCGCAGCATCACGCTCATTACATTATTGCGTTTAACAATCCGCGAGATACTTTGGGGCTTAGGACATTGGCTCAACTGGCGTTTTCTGGACGAGTTTCTTTGGTATGGAAATATTTCTAAGACGCTACATCGCAACCATTTGGTTACCTTGTGATGGATCTACATCCTCGTACCCCAAACATTCAACGGTTGCGAACTAGAATCCTTCTGGCGCCGCATACATATCCTGTGATTTACGTGGATAAGAACGCCTATAAAACAGATGAACCATTGCTAGTAGATTTCAATTAAAGACATGACTTCACAAGCGTTGTATCGCAAGAAAAGAGTAAACAATCAACGAGGGGGTTACCTGACGCTGCGGTCTGGAATGACTACCCATCCAAAAGGCACTGCGAGAAACAAACAAGCTCTTCCCACAGCTTCCAAGGTTAATCAACATTTACCCTTTCTCTGTACCTGTTTTGCAAGCAATGGGAGACAGCGGAAAGAAATGATAGCGCATGCCAGCAGGGGACAAATAGAGGCCATTGGTGAAGTGGCTCTTAATGTACACAAAGGGAACATTGTCGTGCCAAGTTCATCATTTAAGCGTTTGAAGCCACATAAGTCAAAATTCCTGTATTTAACACGCAAGACGCCAAGTCTAAAAAAGAAAAAAGAAGTTCTCAATCAACAAGGAGGATTTTTACCCGCTCTCGCTGCTTTGATTGCGCCTTTAGCCGTGGATTTATTGGGTAAAGTGCTAAAATGAAACACGTGCAAAAGATGATGTTGGTTCCAGAGCATTTATTGCAAAGTATTGAAACAGAACACCGATTAACGTCCCCTCCGCAACTCACGACTCTCACGCGCTTGGATCAACACATGAAAGATATCAAGGATTCTACCATGCAAGAAGACCAAAAAGTGGCCTTACTGGATCAACTGTTGCAACGTTATCAAGGGTTGTCAAAACAAATAAAGAGTGAGGCGGTTTTTAA
>BLFK01000735.1:2945944-2955944 GCA_014634185.1 Astreopora myriophthalma
TTTATAAATCATACCACCTACCTCATGTGATTTTGAAATTTTTGGAAATTTATTCTTTGTTAAAATTGTCTATTATGGGGTCTATTTTAATCATTACCAAATCCCCAAAATTGTTAAGACTGAAGAGTGACTGAACAATAAACCTAATATAATGTTTTGTTTTGTTTTTTGTTTATCAACATTAACACTTTTTTTATAATTATGCAGTAGGTTAATTAAACCTGCCAACTGTTTTTTAGTAAAAGGTTTGAGATTTATTTAGCAGGAATTTTTTTTCTTCAATATGTACATGTACTTCCATAAAATGTCCATACCTCCCCCACACCCATCTGGAAATTCGAATGAGGTATCTTTAAGTGTTTTGGTCTTCTGAACCCTCCCTCTCCCTGAAATTGCAAAACCCTCGAGTGTGTGTGTTTGTGTAAGGAGATTTTTTTTAATAGCGAGTCTATGGATTTTCAACTTTTAATGTAAATTGAACAAGATATATTTCAATGAATGGTTGTTGACCAGATTTTCTTCACATAGACAGCTTTTTAACAGGGACTGTTTTTCATAAAATTCCGTTTATATACCAAGCCGAGCTAGAGTCAAATGCCGGAAAGAGGAGGGGTGGGCTGACTGTTTTCATAATCAACTAACACATTTGACAATATGTGTACTTGCACTCTCATCTTAATTAAATGGTTTAATTTTTAATTGAACATTTTTATTAATGTTGTGACTTGATCATACTTTTTTAAAAATTCATTAACAGTAACTGGCCCAAAAGGTTGGAAGAAGCAAAGACTGACACTTCAAAGAAACAGCAACTCCTAGATGATTGCTCTGCCACATCTGATCATGTCATGCTATTGCGTAAAGAGGCAAGTAATCCCCCATTCAATTCTTTGCAGTCTGCCATGTTGGATGAATAAAGGAGAAAGATTGTTGCCAAATGTTGCCTGGATCACATTCACTACGTCCTTCGGGTTTTCCACTTGTTGTTTATTAAAAATGGAAGACAAAACAAGAAAGCTTAGCAGCTGGAGGCGAGAGTGCCAAAAAATTGGCAATTCTAACTTGGCCATGTACAGCTACGTGTTAGTAAATATTTGTGACTGTTGTTGTTGCCCAGATTGCTGGAAATGCCATTTCCGAGCTCCTAGATTTCAAACATTTCTGGGGAAGCATGCCCCCAGACCCCCTCTGGGAATAGAGGTCACAGCCGCCTATTTCACAAAACCAGACGTTTACTAAAAAAAAACAGTGAAACCCTAGCTTTGTACATGTAAGAAACACCAACACAGTATCACAGGGTTGGTCAATAAAAGTCTACTTCATTTTAGTTCGGAATCCATTTTTTGGCTAAATCACCTAATAGGTCTCATTCTGGATGTGTAATTGTTTAAATTGTTGTTTTGGTCTTGTCATTTTTTGGTTTGGAGTTTTGGTGTGTTAATTCAGCAAATGTGGTTTTCTTGCATCTTCATTATTTCTTTTTCATATAGAGAACTCTCATTTCTATTTACAGACATTTTTAATTTGGGTGAATGATGTGTTTATGTTTTAAGTTTAGTAGGTTGTAGAGAATACTAAAGCCCATTTTGTAAGTATCATACATTTTTTCTTAATTTAGAACAAAAAGATGATACATGAAATTTTACTCAAAGTTGTGAAGGAGCAAACATGTTCTGAAGGAACATGGACAGATGACATTGACCTAAGAGTGGCTGAAATGCGGTCCAAAGAAGGAATGCGTATCTGTCCTGTGTGTAACACCAGCATGCCTAAGACGAAGCGGAAGTGTGTTCATAAAGATTGTCGTGTCAGCTTGAAAAGTGCAGGAAAACTAGCTAGCGGCACCGACATCCTTGGCACTGCATTGATTGCTCCAGTCCGCATTTTCCAGCACAGAGTTCACGAGACTTCACTTGGTTTTAAAGTTCATGAAAATAAGGCCTTTGTTTACAAAAAGGAGGAACTTTGGGAAACTTACGATGAATGGACTGATGTCCCTAGTCGACATCCTCCACATCTAATCAAGGTGGAAACATCAGACCCTGTGTTTGTCAACCCAAATTCCTTTGATTCACTCAAAGATGTCCTTCGGCAAGCTGGAAAACGAAGAAAACGAAAAGAAAGAAAACGAAGCCGACTGATGACTGATGATGCCCACTATCTAAGAATAAACTGTGCATTTTAGCTTAACTGTTGTCGTCTCCTTTACTGTGTTATTTTACTCGGGACAGTTGTTAGATTAGGTATTCAAGAGAATGCCTCGAAATAACGTTGCCCAAACATTCCCCAAAACAAAAAACAAAAAGGTTTGTTCAGGAGCTTTTTCACAAGCTGACTTGTTGCCTACGGTATAATTTTACTATAATCAAAATATTGTGCTAGAACTTTTATTTAATCGTGAAACATTTTGAGACTAGTTTCAAAAACGTTCTTGAATGTATAAGAACTCACTAAATCCCTTTTTTGGCTACCATAACTCTCCAACACCATTTCAAAAAGGCACTTACATGTACTATATTGCATTAACTGCAGCAATTTCAGAATGTTATAACAGGATTGGTAGAATAATTTATTACTCTAGCCGTAGGCGGCTAGAGTTATGTTTTCGTGTTTGAATTTTTTTTTTTTTTTTTTGCGTGGCGATTTTCCAATCAATTATCGATTACTATCGATAATAGTTTGAGCCCTTTCTTTAAAGGAACTTCTATTGGAGTGTACGCACTGGGATCTGAACCCGCGCTCTCCTGCATCAGAGGCGGTGGCGATGTCCACAAGGCTATCGAGCTTACGTCGCACCCAGTGGGGAAAAGCATCTATTTTTTAGTATCTTCTTTACTTGACCGGAAACGGTTGCTATTCCTTCGGTGTTCTTAATATCCGGTTGTATTATGTGACTGGTCAGCCATCTTTAGCCAGCTACTTTCTTTTCTTTGTATAATTACTGCCGATGAAGTGTCATCAAAATGCCATCGCAAAAACTTGTCAAACATCCATTTCCCAATTTTGAGTCAAATCAACGCGTATTGTAAAATTTTTAGGTGTGTACAACGGAGTCAATTCGACGATTGGAGTTTTCTCGATGTTATCGCTATCGCTGTGGAATGCTTGTGATCACTGAACAGTTTCTAAGGCCGCCTACTATTTCCTACCGGCCTTCTACCATAAAATTAATAATGCTTAATGCCCTTTTTTAAAATCGGAAATCGGCTAAAAGAGAGGCTAGAGGCTACCTGTAGCCTCTTGTTGTTATATAATTGGCCAGGTGCATATATTCTTTAACAAATAAGACTAGCATTTCAATTTTAGGAGATTTATTCACCCCACCCGGGGAATAAATTATTTTATGCGGCTTGTTAGTGCCAGTCTCCCGGCAAATGTTTGGGGGTCATCCGGGTATTAGCGCATCCAATACTTAAGCAGATGAGGCCAGGTTACTGTCCTCTTTTCCAAAACTCGAGCTTCCCGCGCAGTTCGCAATTTCCCACCCGCCCACCATCGGTATGGTCAGTCAAGATCGCCAATATTTGTTTACGGCGGGTACTCCCCCTCCTTTGCTGGGAATAATTTTATTGTTTAATGTTTTTTGGAGTAAAAAGTTAATTGTTATAAAAATAAACGACCACCTCGGTGACCAAAAAATGGCATTATGTTTTGTCAGTTCTTCCCAGCAACTTCGCACAGCCATTGCATTGTGTAGTAAATGAATCTCAAGTTTATACAATAACACAGAGCATAAAAATGATTTTAGGCAAGAGCAAGAAAACAGAGGATAGCGAGGAAATAAGACAAAAAGCATTGGAAAAGCTTGGTGAGACTAGCAAGAGGAAGGAAGAGAAAGAAGACGGGGATGGAAAGGTGAAAAAGACAAGAAAAAGCTCAAGTGAGACCATTGAGTACCTCAAGGAGAGGAGTGAGCAGGAGATATAACTAAAGGAAAAAGATTTGGAGCTAGAGAAAAGTCGCCAGGAGAAAGAGAAACGGAAAAATGATGCATTTCTTCACTGAGATGCTTCAACAGCAGCAGCAGCAACAACAACAGCAACAACAACAGTTGATGATCCTGGCACAACAGAGCCAAGTGATGATGAAAATGCTTGAGAAAATGAAGAATTTCGTAAATATATGTCTATGATTAGTGTACCACATGTACAGTAGAATCCTGATTTCTTGTACCTTTGATTTTCAAAACTTTGGTTTTGTTGAGCCCCAACTCATTTCCATTGCTCCACTCAATAGCTGCGGTTACACTAGCCATTTTTCCCTTGGGTAAGTGACTTTTTCCCGCGGGGAAGCATTTTTTATGTGTAACCGATCTGCCCAAAGTGAAATTGCCTCCGGGAAATTTCCATGGATACGTCAAAAAGAACAAAGGAATTGCCCATGACAGTTCTAGATGTAAGTCTTATGGTTAACAAGACCCCAAAGCGGCTCAACCAATCACAAGATTGGAAACCACTTGCTGTGATGAAGGAAACCACTTGCTGTGATGAACTGCGTAAACAACATGGCTGGCTTTCGCCCAATGATGTGAGTATTGTTCACGTTTCTATTTGTATCGTAGATTATAATTTAATTTCATGGCATTTCCTGTTTCTACAGTAATGATATCGAACAGGATCCTGCTAGCGCTGTTCAGTACAGAAATGGATATCTGTTTGAGCAGCGTATGACGCAGGGAAGTGTTGAGCAAGCTGGGTCTTCCTACCTTGTGCAAGAACCGCCAAATGTAAATCAGTATCAGCAGTTTCCTTGTTTTCCCGTTGGAGGCCATTTCCAGTTTCTTCCGCCTGGTCGTCCTTGTAGCCCAGCCGAAAGCACCAGCAGGTTGCGGGTCTTTACCAAGTGAATCCACTGAAGCGAAAAGCAAGCGTTGTAGCTGGTCAAATCCAGAGGTGAAATGCCCGATATCAGCTTACAAACAACATCACAACTTGCTAAAAGCAACGAGAAGCGCTCACGGCAAGAAAAGTGTATGGGAGAGTATCATGGATGAATTTATTCAATTGTGCAGGGAAGCTGGAATCGACACATCGAAAACTTTAGTGCAGATTAAAGAAAAATGGAGAGGCATATTCGATAAATACAAAAGTGTTACTGACAGCAACAACAGGACCGGACGAGACCGCAAGACCTGCGAATTTTACGATGACATCGATGAATTCACGGCCAGCTCAGACAAAGTCAACCCCAAATTTGTGAAGGAAACTAACGTGGCTTCACAGAAGAGAAAAGGCAGCGAAGAAGTGAGTGCGGCCGAGGAAGGTGACTGCGTAGCAACAACTGCTAATCCTATTACCGATACGGAATCAGGAGAAGACGACAACACCAAAATCAAACAACCAAATGAAAAGAAAAATCCGTCAGGTCTTCAACGAAAAAAGCGGAAGATGTCAAGTATCGATTCCACGGACACAAAGATCGGCGAACGAATGCTGCAGGCCATGATGAAGTCTCAAGAAGATGCTCAGAGGAGACACCAGGAATTTACTGTCTCTGTTTTAGCGAAATTAGGGGACATTTTTGCTTCCAAAAAGTAAATTTTACTTGTTAACTACGCGTTTTAGAAAATAGGGAAGTATTTGAATGGTTTTGTCAGGATTTGTTGATATTTGAATTTGAACTACTTTTATGCAAATTTTCTTGTTACCGCGTTACAGTGACATGGAATCGGTGTTATGTTTGACAGTCTATGTTTTTTCAGAGATAAAAGTTGAGTTCAACCATAACGTACGTGTTAATACGTACGTGTTAATATCGCACCAGTCTTTCACTTTTTTAAGCTCGGAATTAATTACGGTTTCTACACTTTTTGCGTCGTGAGATAAGGCAAATATATTTCTACCATCTGCGAATATCCTATACGTGAGAACTTCTGAACTATTAGGTAAATAATTGTGTAAATTAAAAAAAGCACGGGCCCTAACGAGCTTCCCTGTGGTACACCCCAAAATGCAGTTTGCATTGAGGAGAGATAATTTCCTAATGAAGTGTATTGTTTTCTATTAGTAAGATAACTCGTAAAACAATATTTTGTGGTTAACAGTATCGAAAGCTTTAGAGCTTTGGTCTAGAAACACCCCACAAGAATACATGTTGTTATCTACGGCTTTTCGTAAATTCTCAGCAATTTCTCGAGAGTAACTAGACATCACGTCTTCTGTACACGTTCGACGCACTTAATTGAATTAATAGAACTTTAAAATAGTTGTTCTTAAACAATAAAACCGTAAAAATTCGCGGGAATCCGAAATATATTTCGATCTACGATCCTCGTCAGTCGTCCGCCATTTTAAGAATAAAAATACTTATATCGTTCATGTAAGAGACATTGGAATGGTCCACGCTTTCTCAGACTTCATGTACGTCATCACGAGACTTCTCATCTCGGTAGGACAACGCGCCCATGCGTGACTACAGCACGCGGAATCTGGAAATAGTTCCATTCGCTTTTAGAGTTCATCAATGAGTCTTCATTCTGTTATCGCTTGAGAAGTGGAATGACCCTTTCTAAATCCAAACTGGAATTCGTATAGAATTTTTTCCTTCTCTAGATAACTAACACGTTGCTTACAAATAAGCTTTTCAAATATTTGGGCAAGAGCAGGCAACGTAGAAATCGGGCGATAATTTGAGGGGTAAGTTTCTTCTCCCGCCTTGTCAACAGGCGTTACTTTTGAGATCTTAAAAATGTCTGCAAAGATATATACCTTGAAGTAAAGAGTGATTGAAAACTATCATTAATGCCTCATTTATGTAGTCAGCCGCCAGCTTTATACATGTCCGTGGAATGCCAATGGATGATTTGTTAGTTTTTAAACTCATTAATTCATCGTGAACTTCCTAGGAATGTATAGCACGAAACATAAAACAATTTAGAAATGATTGTTTGATATAACTAGTAGGGTTTGTATTATTAGGTGGTAGTTGGTCGGCAAGCTTATTTCCTATGTTAATAAAGTAGCTATTTAGTTGCTCACAAATACTTGCTTTGTCCGTGTAATATGTATTGTTACAGAATAATCTGTTAATAGTTTTTAAAGAGTTGGTCTTTTTCCTGTTAATTAGAGTTCCAATGAGCTTCCATGTGACGTTCATATTTTCTTTGTTCATCTCAAATTGATTTGTTACGTAATTCTTTTTAGCGGCTTTTATAGCTCTGTATAACTTATTTTTGTATGCCTTATATTCTTTAATTTTGCGTGGGTCATTGCTTAAGTAGTGCGATTTGAAAAGCCTTTGTTTTTTTTTAATTGATATAAGAATAGCTTTTGAGATCCAAAGTTTATTAAGCTGCCTTTTCTTTTGTTTCGAGGCTTTTCGCAATGGGGCGTGCTTGTTTGATATTAACCGAAGCTTTTCTAGTATGTTGTTCATACTTTTGTTCACATCCTCTGTGATAAGACCCGTAAAATCAATATGCGATATTTTTTCCAGAAAATGTTCTTTGCTAAAATTCGAGAAGTCTCTGAAATATTTAGGCTCGTTCGATGTAGGCATAGTGTTAGCTAAGGAGCAGAAAATAGGTAAATGATCAGAAATATCAGCTAAAAATATCCCCGATTTGATGACTTTCTCGGGGGAGTTCGTATAGACTGATAAGATCAATAAGGGTAGAGGTGTGGTAAGTTATTCTGTTAGCTTTAGTTATCAATGGAAGATATCCTAGATCAACTAGCATATCCATGTATTCTGATTTTTTGTTGTCATCATTATATTTAAAAAAATCTACGTTAAGGTCCCCAAGGGGACTTCATGCCCTTAGTGTTCAATTGCTCTAGTTGTTTTCTTAAGGTTTCTCGAAAGAATTCTAGATTACCTTTTGGATGCCTATAGACTCAGCTAACTAAAACGTTCTTTTGACGCTCACGTATTATCTCTATCCAGCAAGATTCAATTCCGTCACCTGAAATGTCAAGATCTCGCCTTCTTGAAAAGACTAATTGATCAGAAATGTATAGACCAACGCCACCTGCTTGAGATTTAGAGTCAGTGCGTACAAACAAATAAGCAGGAAAATGTAAATTTACGATAGTGTTAACATTTAGCTTAGTTTCAGAGATTATGATATCCGCCAGGCTTTTCACAGTGATTAAAATATCGTGCAGCAAAAACAAATTTTTCCCTAGGCTTCTAGTGTTGCAATGCATAATGGAGAACCCATTTTGATTCGTTGCATCATAAAAATATTTACCAGTTTGCTTAATTGTATGTAGCCTGCGCTCGCAGACGTATTTCCGGTTGTCGCAAATCGACAACCGGAAATACGTCTGCGAGCGCAGGCTAAATTGTATGATGTTTTGATTCTGTGTAATTATCTTGACGACACTTTAAAGGGTCGTCCTTATCGGGTGATGCGATAATATCCCTTTATAAATCCTGTTTATGGGTAGTTTATCAGCTGATCGGTAAAGCCAAGCACCTGACGCTTTCAAAAATTCATCATTATCTAAATTGTGAAATGAGAGTTGTGAAAGCATGGCTCTACTTTCTGAAAGTTGATTATTTGGCATTGTAATAATACGAAATAAACAGGTGACGTTTCAATATGGTAAAACTAAGTAAGCTACTTAACTGCATATGTTCCAAGGTGGTTACGAAATAAAGTGTAGAGACTACTGACGAAGGCTGCTCAGTCTGAATTTGCTTCTGCAAGGTCTTGAAAGCTGTCAAAGCTGAAAATTCGTACTGCATCGGCTTCCTTGATGAAAATACGACCATTTTGAGTCCAAATATGCCTCCATTTCAGGCGCTTCCTTTCCTTGTTAATGTCGCGGAAGAGCTTTTTCCGAGTAGATGTCAACGACTCTGATATGTATACGTTGCTGTCTAAATCCAGGTCTAAGTCCGGTAGATTGCAGGCTTTCTTCTTCACAAGTTTTCTGCGATTTGCATAAAACTTGTTGCGGACATCTCTTCGAACAAACTTGACAACAATCTTTGGCAGAGCAACGGTTTTGAAGGAAGGTACAGGATGGGCAGTAGAAATATCGCCACCTGTGACTTGTATGCCAATAAGCTTACCGACCGAGCGAACAACGTCGCTGCTTGAATAACTCTCGCTGGGTCGGACGCCCCAAATTTCCAAACAGTCACGCCTAATGTATTGGGCAAGTTCTTCTGCTTGGTTGCTGGCGTCAATAGCTTGCTTCTTAACTTTGTTAAGCTCTTCCTGAACATTTTCTATGTTCATAGACTGTTGAGAGATTCTGGTGTTTGCAAGTTGAAGTTGCCAAATAACTTCATCATACCGTTTAGATAGGAACTCCACTGATCTCTTCAATTTAGCAAATTCAGTCGTTAAATGGTCCATCTTCTTTTCTAACGGACTAATGGCTGCTCGTAACAGAACCTTAATCTGTTCCTCGGTGGCCATAAAGGCAGCTTAGCGTCAGGCTATGGCGGAGCTTTGAATAACGCGGCTACCCGCCATTGCGACATATGCTAATATCGCCATTACGACACATGCTGATCAAGCTCAACGGGCATGCAATCAAGATCACTGAACTTTATTATATTCTCAGCCAAAGTTTTGTGGCCTGCCCCAACAACCGACTGATGCTTGGATTCATCAGGGCACCGTAAAGACTCTTTGTTTTCTTGGCAAATGGCACTTCTTTTTTGTTTTTTGCTAACTTTCCGGGTTACTCACACCTTTTTTCATCGCTTCACTGAAAATTCAAATTTAAAATATCAGGAAAAGAATAAAAACATACTAATCAAATTTCATTATTGAAATACTCTTTCTTAGCCAAAAGCTACTGAACTGCACACTTTGGAGTATTGATTCCCAGGAAAAACAAATCACTTTGTAGTTGTTCGACATAGATGATATGAGAATTAATTCACACAGACTTTAAATGTTAAATCCTGCAACACTTGACAAAGTAAAGGCTTTAAAAACTGCACACAAATATTGAAAAAATGGAATCTGATACTTAAGAGTGGCTTGCTGTAACTATCACCTATACCTATGCAAGATAGAAAAATTCGATTTTCTCAA
>BLFK01000737.1:0-11113 GCA_014634185.1 Astreopora myriophthalma
ATGCGCATTCAACAAAACCAAAAAGATACCTGACAAAAACTTCAACTTAAGACTGCTGAAATCAATGCTCGTAGCTCCTCATGATCTATATTGTCTTACCTCGCTGGTTTTGGACGTAATAATGGGTACAACATCAGTTGAACCACTGGTGACAAGCCTTGGTAGAAAAGATTAATGAAGAAAAACAAATTAAAAGAAGAGAAATAAAAAATCTCCAAGTCCACTGACACAACAGTGTATTTGCAGCTTAGCTATTGGCAACAAATGAATTAATTTGTAAATAAACGACTTATTTTTCCCACGAACATTGTGTTGCACTGTTACGCCTTCAGCTCATGATTCAGTTGATTTCTCCTCATTCTATCTATCAGGCTCAATGTTACGTCTACCGGTATTTTCAGAACTTTGTAATATGCCATCTCCAACTTACACAACCTTATGGCTTAATCCTCAGGGAATTTGGTTGATTATTGAAGACAAGAGACCAAGAGAGTTCATTCACCTGGCTCTTCTGGTTGTAGCATTTAATTCCCAAACCTTCTTTTTCATTTCCCTTTGGGAGAAAAAAAGAGATACGGATTAAAAGAAGATGAAACAAAGGGCAACAGAAACAGGCCTCTGTTGTTCAAAAGGAGGATAACGCTGTCCACCGGATAATGATTCGGATAGTTATTCAGCTTTTATTGCCTGCAATCACGCATTACTTAAAGGAACATTAATCCATTGAGATTTGAAGTAGTATTAACAGGCGAGTCTTGAGACTGTTTGAGACTTTTCTGGTGTTACGTAACACATAAGCCGAAAAAAAATCTCGATTTTTTGGATTTCAGTTTCAAGGTATGCGCACTGGCTTCTATCTTCATGCGACGTCACTTTTATTTGTTTTTCGCATTATGCTTGTTTCGACTGCAATTTGACACAACACTTTGTACTTTTTCACAACAGATATACACTTGCAATTTACCACAGTTTAACATCTGTTGATTGCTCATAAACTCGTGCAAATAAACAGCGAGCAGCGTCAACAATTGTTAAAAAGGAAAATTTGGATTTTTGTACCGTAAGGCAAAGACGATACAGGTCAAAACCATACATTGTTTCCTGCAAATCATAAATTTGACAGAATAGTTTGTTGTTTGCGCAATACATATACACTTGCATTTTGCCACAGTTTAAAACCCATTGATTGTCAATACCCTGCCGCAAATTAACAGTGGGCAGTGTCAACAATTGTTAAAAAGCCAAAATGTTATGTTGTTTCTCGCGAATAGTAAATTTGAAACAACAATTTGTACCTTTGCACAATGGATACAACGTTTTTGGAATACTCGGAATAAAACCTTCATGGAATTCCTCAGTTGGCGTAAGTTTGCTCTGTCTAATTGACTTAGTGCTTTCCCTTCGCCAACACTCACTTTCACACTGAAACTTCTAGTTTATGTACCTTCCTAAATTACTCAGGAGTGGCATATCTAGGACTGCATCCACTGCTGGTCTGTCGTCTGGAATCTATAGCAACGATATCAAATACTCATCAACATTCATAAAGGTGAACGAACAGGAAGTAACGAAAATAATATATGATTATGTATGACCATATATTACCGGCCTGTTTCTCGAAAGCCCCGAAACTTTTCGGGTGTCACAACCCCCTTCGTATCTTGAAAAGGAAGACGTTTTAAGCCGTGAAACTCTACTATTGGTTTGCTGTCTCCTATCTTGAAAGGATGTTAACAGACCAGATTTTCAAAATAAGCGGATCGTAGTTTTACAAATTGCTTTTCGGCCCCGTTTACTTTTCGGGACTTTCGAGAAACGGGCCCCTGGTATACACGTCATAGAGCAGGGTTGACGTAGTGGTGGGAGCTCTTGCCCTCCGCCAATTTGTCCCGGGTTCGTTAATTCGATTCCCGTACTCGGTGCCATATGTGGGCTGAGTATTTTGGTTCTGTGAAGTTTTTCCCCAAGTACTCTGGTCTCCCCTTCTCCACAAAAACCAGCGTTTGCTTTCATTTGATTGATAGAATTTAACTTGCAGTGTCCTCAGTTACTGCTCTATTGCTAACTCCATTGACTCTTAAAAGTTAATTGATATGATCCTTAGTATCATATCTGAGGATCTAACTAGATTGCATCTAGGTTTTTTCGTTGAATATTATTTATAGAACTTCTCAATTCTCTTTTTTTTCCTCTTTTGCCCGCTTCCAATAGCCCTCGCTGATTGAGGGCAAGAGCTTTGTAAGTTAGTATTTAATAGATCTAAAAGAGTTGTTGTAATTATTTGATAATTTGATCTGTTGAATTAAAATTGTTGTTGCTTTGAGTATTTTTATAAGCATTCAAGAAAGAAGTATTATACTAAGCATTATTATCTCGATAAAGTTATATGGTTTGGCTGAGTGCCAGTTTCTCAAAAAGAACCGTCAGTTGTTGCAGACATTATGATTTAGAATGACCCTCTGAATGTCTGATTGGGTTATTATATTCACAAAAAATCCGATTAAAATACCTGTGACAATAGCTGATTTACTAAGCTGTTCATCTCGTTTGTGTACTGTGGGTCAATGTCCTCGTACTCTCCTTTCACAATGTCTGACACAAGTCTGAGAGGATTCTGTGCATGAATTAAGCAGTGAATACAAGAGAGTGAAACTTGACACTGCATCCAAGGTTTGAAAACTAATATCTATCGGAAAAGCCATCTGTTATATCCAGCTAATTCATTGCATTATGTAAAGCGTGGTGCAAAAAAAAAAAACTTTCCGTCAGCATTTCAGTGAAGATTCCAATCATGTAGCAAGAGGCACATTCCAGCAAAGTAAGCAGACTACATACATTAGTGTGCGAGTTGAAAAATTTGAGACAATTTTATCTATAACAAAAGTTCTCCACTTCAATTAAAGTCAAAGATGTGCATCCATAAATGACCTTCCAGGATCAGTTCCTCTTTCAAAATGCTATGCACAGATTCTAGCTACCATGCATAGCCCAGCTGATTAATGGCTACAGCAAGTAAAATCAACCCATAATATATTCTATGATGTGTAGATAGCCTCACATAAGACAGTACATGTGAGTTTGATCTGTTTATCTTACTTTAGACACATGCAAATCAAGAGTAGAATCTCTGGTGCATGGACTGTACGTGTCAGAACTAAGATTCCCTCGTGCCACTAACAAAGGAAACTGTAATCTGTGCAACCCTTGAATGCGAAGCTCACCCTAGTTTTCGGAAAGACCAATTCACTTACCGTGGCATCAAAGACTTTTCTCAAAGTGAGCATCTCATACAGGACGCAGCCCAAGGCCCACATATCACTCTTCTGATTGTACCTACAAATGGACACTTACATGCTGAACACAAATGGTTTACTGAATGAATGACAAGCGATAATCATTTACAAGATGATAGCAGGATGTTCGATGATGGCAAAATTCAAGGGCTCTTTGCAAAACTGGGAGCCAGAGACCTTTGGGTGGGTGTTCTGTCATTTCGGGAAACTCGTGACCGTGTTTTGCACAATCAATGGCACTTAAGTTGTGGAATGAACTACGCCATCTTGTGCAAAATACAACTGGTAAGAGCAACACAATGAAAATTTGATTTTTTTTTCATGTTTCCTTTTATGAATCAACCTATTGCCCTTGATAATTTTTTGCACAGAGCATATATGGGACAATTCACTCCACACTTTTAGCATCACTGAGTCAGACAAGTGCCAGCAGACCTTGTTGTTGTTGTTGTTGTTGTTCTTGTTATTACCAGTATACAGTTTGATAAAGTCTTACTGGTATTTCTGCAGTCACAGCAACCAGGCCCTTACATGTACTTCTGTACTTTATGTTAAGCAAAAAGTTTAATATTAATTTAACAGCAAAATTAATTAATAATTATACTGCTCAGACTTACTTTTGTCCTTTAACTATTTCTGGTGACATATAGTAAGGCGTTCCCACCACCTATGAGGAAGCAATGCAATTAGATTTCCAATAAGCAGTGATTAATTCCAGGAGAACCAGTCAGATTCAGCTGACTTTATTATCAATGCAATAGTTGTAACATTCTTCACTTTTCACTATCTCTAGTACTAGTTTTCAATGACTTGTAGCCTGTGTAGCAGGCGTTTAAGGGGAGGGGCAGGGAGAGAATTTGGGAAGAAAATGACAGGGGAGACCCCCAGGTCCCCACTCCCAACGCCTGCTCTGCAGGCTAAATGACTTGCAAATTCTCCAAAATCTTGTTCTCCAAATTATTGTAAGTTATCATGCTTTAAGTTAACAGCAGGTTTCTTTTAATGTTCACAGATCATTGTTATCTTTAATAACTATCTTATCGTAGCACTTGTTAATTTTGGCCTAAGGCTATAAACATTAGTTACAAAGCCTAATGGCTCGTTAGGTATTGTTAAAACAATGACCTATGACCTGTGACTGGAAAAAGGAAACTTGCTTGTTAGTTAATGTAAGGATCGGATACGAGTTATTATTTTATTCCATTCACTTAATTAACACTCACAGATTCGGCCATCTCTCTTGAACCTTTCAAAACAGTTGCAATGCCAAAATCACCAAGCTTGACCAAACCAGATTTGGTTAAGAAAATATTGAGGGTTTTGATGTCTCTGCGAAAAAAAAAATGCTCCTTAAGTTTATAGAGTACCTGTGTGTTTCATTTACTGCTTTGAGTTGCAGTTAAAACTGATAGTTTAAAATAATTTATCCCAATATAATGACTGATAATTATTAATAGCTTGTAATAATTATAGAGCTACCTGTGAACAACACCGCAGTCATGAATGTGACTCATTCCAGAACAGATTTGAAAGAAGTACCATATGACCATCTGCAACAGAAATCAAAATAGTTTCTTCCAAGAGATGATACTGATGCGCCAGTGAGGGAGTCTTATGGCTTTGCTGGAATATGTAAACTTCACTAAAGTTATTTATGGCACCGGAAGTCTGTTTCCAGAGGAGTCTGCAATCCTTAATTCCAACTTACTTAAAATTGTATAATCATTAAACAGTGCAGATTTATGCTTATTGTAGTAAATATGTGGCAAATGACTCAAAACATCCCACATTCAAGGCACGAGAGCTGTAAATCAGTGTTCGCGGACGTCTTGGGAAACAGACTTCCATCACCAAAAATAACTTTACTGAATTCACATACCCCAAAGGCTAGATTGGGCATTTCCCTCTGTCCAATTATCCTCTCTTGTTTCTTCTTAACAATGCCCATAAATACAACAGCACATTAAGATCCGAAAATTTTCTACATACCTCTTCAGCAAACAGTTCTTTTTGTGCATGAATCTTGTCATTAAGGGTTCCACCTACAATTAGCATGTAAAGGCATACAGAGTTAAAAGCAATGCAAAACTTAACAGTAACTATGAGATTTACTGTATATTCATTAATGAAATCCATGAAATGATCAAGGACAGAAAATGGTGAGAGTCTAGTACTAATGCATGCCTAAGGGCATGCGTACAATGGCAGATCAAGGAGAAGGGTCCGTACCACTTATTAAAATGCATCTACCCTGGGTGCATTTGCTACAATATTTGTTGCAGATGAAGAGGAAATCGAAGGAACAGCACGAGATGCTACAAATCAATCAACATCCTCCTGATTTACATGTTAATTAGAACTACACCCTGATCAATGATCACTTTAATACGTCCTTCTAGTGTTAAATGTGAAACCTAGGGTAATCAGTGGCTTTGAACCATTGAGAAAACTTTCTGACTAGGAAAATTGGCTTTCTTGTCTTCGTAACAAAGTAAATAAATAAGTATTTAAAGAAACAATTGTGCTAGCCAAAGATGTTTCAATGCTTCAAAGCCACTCACGGTGACTCAGGCATAATTGGAAAATTATCTGAGTGCTCCATCCAAACAGGAGTCCTATGCACTGGGCTGCAAGAAACTTGTAGGAGCTAGGCCATGACACGAGGCTCCGGTGGCATACACCCTGCACACTAGGACTGAACTGACTAAGGATCAGGTATGCTCACAATTAAAGTAAACTAGCAAAGATGGTTAAAAACTTGTTATCGATTTTATTGACTGATAATCCTTACCGTTACAATATTCCATTTCAATGAGCAGTGACGTCCCATCGATGTAGTGATTGTAATAGGTCACAATATTGGTGTGATTTAGCAATGACAGAATGTCGACTTCCTTCTCAGCATCAGCTCTTTCCTTGTCGCTTGCACGGCTCAGGTTAACTTCTTTGACCACCACTAACACATTGTCCTGATTTGATGATACGAGGGAATAAGCGAGTTACAAAAATTACAACAATTGGCAAATCCATCATGATCATAATGATTCCTTGTGCTCACCATTTGAAGGACAGATTAGTTGCACTGTGGTGGGAAGAGAGAGCCTTTTTGTGGAGCAATAAGTGGTCCCCCCTCCCCCACCCTCCCATCACTTCTGCTGTTTGTCAGTGTGACGGGTGCCTGTCTTCCATGCTGCATGGGGGCTCAATTGGCTGACTCGCCAGGATTTGCCAGCCATGGGAGCTGTCTCCGTTTAGGAGCTGGCTGCCAATAGTGGAAGCTCCTGGATGTCTCAGGTACCAAACCTCCACTTCATCAATCATCAAAACATGCATTCTGCAATTCAAGACTTTTGGGTCCCCTGTCACTGTAATCCACACCCATTGAAAATGAGCGATAAATTAAAGTTGTTTTTTGATTCCAGAATAATGGAAATTCTGAGGGGGTCAATTAGAAAAGAGTATCCTAAGGTCATTTTCCTAAAGAATACTTAACAAAGCTTCGTTAAAAATTTAAGCCCTGCAGAAGGAACAAAGAGCTCCTGCGTGGGAAGGGGGAGATGATGTGTGATATTCTCTGTCAGCATACAATAACATTTAATATCATTCATTTATTACGGCCAGGGATATAACACAAACTTGCAAGTGACCAGCTCCCACATGGCTTGATAGCTCAGTTGGAAGAACAGTAGGCAGTGCACACAATCGCATGGTCCTGGGTTTGAGTCCCGTTCAGGCCTGGATTTGCTTTTTTGGAACTGCTTAAGTTGCTCTTACTATTAACCACAACAATCAATCTTAATTGAAATCATTAATATCTGTTAAGGGTTAAAATTAAGTTCAGGACAAAAATATTACTATCATTTCAACCCATTTTTATGTGTCCCATTTTGTGACCAAAAAAAAAATTTAATTCAAAATGTAGGTTGAAATAAATTCTTTTTCCAACATACCCATTCTTGCTTCATATGTGATACAATTTTGACTTTTCTGATTTTAGAGAAACTGTAGTTTCTTTTAACTAAACAATAGCAACTTCTAGATTGGAGTACAAGTACACGTTTGCTCTTCTGAGCAAATGCATTAGGTTTGTTGAAAATTTTCCAACTGTGTGTGTTCTGTACATGAAAACACTGACCCCTCGTCCATGAACTACCCCGACGGACTACCCAAACGGACTACCCCCAAAATACTACTTCAAGCGAGTACTGTTGGTCGTAAGCAGCATCACAGTTAGTCCTAATCCTAAACATCCATTTTAAACAGCATTAGTCAACAGTATTTAAGTCAAAGCTCCCATTTCAAAAAGGTTAGTTTTCAATAATGTTGTGATGGCCAATTACTTCATTTAAGTGAAGTGAAACCAGTGCACTTCCTGAATTAATGCGCCGATCAACTCGAAACTTCAATATCCCCACCCTAAGTCATATATAAATAAGCTACATACAATGTAAGTACATAATCAATTCAATACTTTCAATAGTACTCAATCAAAACAGTATTTGGTAAAGTAAGTCTATTTTAGGGTAGTCCGTTTGGGTAGTCCATGGACTAGGGGTCAGTGTTTTCAACTCTCCCCTCTGTACATAATCGTACTCAAATCTAAAGGTTGCTATTATCCAGAATGCTGTTACATCAAGTTGTAACTATAATGCTGGATTTTCACATTTGACAGTTTGACCTTTAATTTTAAACATCAGCTCAAAACCCTTCAACAGGTTTAAAATCGACTCATTTTGTTTTCAGCGAGAAACACGGTATGACACAAAGTTTGATTTATGTCACACTGATGTCGCAATATAATACAGTGCTACTGTATTTTATTTTTTGTAATTTCCTTTCAGAGAGTAGTCAACTGATAGTGCCCTAAAGTGAAGAACATATTAGGGGTGGAGTTTAGAAGTGTTCGCAGTTGAATCTGAAGTGGGTGTTAAAGAAGCGTGCTCAACCAGAATGCGCTGCAGGCAAAGCTGCCATATTCAACATTTTCTGTATTACAGAAAAGGGCAACTATGCTCATTTTGTTTGTTACATGGATTGAATCACAGCCACTTTCATCCATCTTCGCTCTGGAATATTTGCACATGTTTCTGACAGGTTGGCATTCGAGGAGCACAAACGAGTTCGCGGATAATAACAACAACGTTGGCGTGCAAAGCACTGTGGTTGAGCATGCTCCTTTAGGTGCAGGAATCTCTGATGTGGCCAGAAACAGGAGAACAGGGGGAAAATTTTTGCAACATTGTACAATGCATTTCCAAAAAAGTATACTTGAATGTTTTGAACTGCCAAGACTCGGGTTGAGGCACATCTGATTTCTGCAGTGAATATCATCTGTTCGGACAGATTAGTTGTGATCTGTTGTAAAATTAGGACTTAGTATTACCCCCGTTGAAAAACCTTACATGATCTTTAAAGATCTTCAGATAACTGCTGAAGATCCTTAAGGTTAAGGATCTTCTAAAGATCTTTGAAGGATTTTGGAAGGATCTTCAAAGATCTTCAGTTGCTTAACTATGTGCAAAGATCTTAAGGACATTTTAAGGATCTTGTGAGGATCTTACAAAGATCCTTGCAAAAACAAGTACAAGGATCTTAGCAAAGATCCTGTAGGGATGCTTCATGCATCTTTAGAGCAATTTTGAAAAGATCTTTATCAGGATCCCTTGAAGATCTTTAACCCTTTCACTCCCAGTAGTGCCACTTACAGATTTTACTCTGTCTAACGCCAGACGATTTTACTCGTCACTGGGGCACCCCTTGGGGCTGAAAGGGTTAAGGATCTTGACAAGAAAGTTGAGGATTCTTAAGGATCTTGGGCAGGATTCTCAAGGACCCTTGAAGGTCCTGCCAAGATTTATGAGGACCCTTGTTAAGATCTTTATCAGGATTCTCAAAGATCTTTGAAGATCCTTAAAAGATTTTCACCAGGGTATGCCAATGGTTAAAGTTAAAAAATGTCAAGCAGTGAAGTATGTGCTAAACGAAACGATATCGATCAAATTACATAAATCCATACTTAAGTGACTTCACCTTAAATCCACTTTAGTGACATTTATGATATGAAAAGGCCTTGGTTTTTGCAAAGCAAACAAAATGCATTTTATAGCTGAATTTTATTAAATTTGAAGCTTGGTGTAATTTTGTGATAAATAAGCCTCGAATGTTCTTAACAATTCGCGAAATGTAGTCACTGTTAGAAATTTGTGAACTAAGGAATCAATATGTCGCCACTTGCGTATGTCGTAAGCTGTTGTTTACCGATGTCGGATGATATGAGCGAACTCTCGACGCTACGCCGGAATATTTAACATAGCGTACTGTACAACAATCACATTTTGATGACATTATAATTGAGAGAGGAAATAGGAGGTCAACGGAACTCTGTTGACGTTTACTATCATGAGCGATCATACATCATTAAAATCACTGGTTATTCCAGTGGGGAGTTACTTCTTTCTGCAAAGAAAATAATACTTTCAAAGCATCGCTATCCCCTTGAAGCATTCGTTATCGCCAATCGTCTTGTAGGGAATTCATACATATGCGCGTATCAGGTGTTCGACAGCTGGAAAGGAAACATTCAATACAGCAGCTTCCTCGCGTTGTAGTTCAATCAATAAAGCGATGACCAGTTAAAAAAAACTAGAAATTCTGAGGATAAGCGGGTGGACAGCAACATGCACCTTGCATTTTATTTGCCGTCCAACACGTAACTTAATAGTTTTTCTTGGATGTTCTAGTTGAAAATTTAAGAATGACCGCCCACCTCGGTTTTGCGATACAACACTGCTTCGCCAAAAGCTCCCCTTCCTAAAGTCTTGATCCTTGTGTACGGCTCTTCTGCTGCCCTTGGCTCAATGTACGAATCTTCAGCCATTGCGCAGACGAAGGGACTTTAAAAATCAAATTCTTGAAAACAAATGATAATTGGACAGACATAACATAGTTGTCCACGCGTGCACACGTTCCTTCGCGGATTTCATAAAATAACCCGTAAATCGGCGCATCGCGTGTGAAACACAGGTCCGTCACGAAATATCTCAGCTAGCCAAGATGTAGACGACTGCCTTTTTCGTCCCTCAATCAGGCGAAAATCTCCATTAACGAATAAAATAATTGCTCGCAAACCAGCTGCAGGTCTTGGGTGTAGCGGGATGTCACAACGGGTCTCTCATCGAAGGACACTATATTCTTAGAACATGAAGTATCATGGATTTGACGAAGAATGCTCAAAGATGGCGTCGCCATCGGACGTTGAGTTGGTTTCCTCGAGGTTAATTCAAGCAATTGAAACGGCTTTAAACCCATCTACTGCCCAGCAGCAGAGAGCGGAAGCTTATGAGGTAAGAGCAGAGTCTTTCGTAAAGGCTGTGGTGAGATTATTCATTGAGGCTGATGCGTGCTTTACGCGGCTGGTCAATTGCTAGCGCTTTGTTGGCTTTTCTTTTAACTCAAGTAATAAGCACGCTAAGTGACTTTTTGTGGTTATTTTGGTAGATTACGGCCAAAATCTGAGTATTTAAGAAACGGCGCAAAGTTTCTGCACTACACAAATCGAGAACTGTCCCACATTAAGGCAATACATATATAAGGAGCCGAGGAAAAGAAAGTTCTAGCTTTTAGCTTGTCTTTCCATTTTTGTGTACAGTTTTTGTACTCGTCTGATCTTGCGACGGTTAATTGTATTAAATCACCTAGCGCCGTTTGATGCTCAGAAATTTGCAGCGGTTGAATGAGCAGAGATTCCAACCCCATGTGATGGAAAATAGGGAGTGATTATTGGCGTCGAAGGCGCGAGCTTCTAGGGGGGGGGGGGGGGG
>BLFK01000742.1:15374-35374 GCA_014634185.1 Astreopora myriophthalma
TGTGATGACATTAGAACACTTGAGAAGCAAGGTGGAAATGTTATATTTGCGTAGTTAAAGGGTCATCTTATGCTCTGAAACCAACTTTTCAAAGGGGCCACATATTGGCAACAACCGGAGTGACACTTTAGTTGCAAAGATGATCAAAACGAAAGTTATTCAATTGCCTTCCTTTTAGCTGAACGGCCACAATATTTTCGTAGCTGGAAATACTGCCATGGTGTGAGAGTTTCACATCAAGAGGGGTTGTCCGCTTCAGTCACGTGAGACTTCCAAAATGTTCCTTCATATCTTCAATTAACTTAGAAAGTGAAAGGAGGAAAACAAGAACAACAACAAATCTTAGAAATACGCTCATCGTTTGGAGAATGTTCGCCTCCCAAAACAGTTTTCTCCAATTAACTTACAACAAGTCGAAATTTCCATGTTTGCACTCTCACGTAGAGACCGCGTGAAAACAAACAACATTAGTGAGAGGAATTTAATAAAATGAGCGATAATTTTCGTAGGTTGATCTTAATTGCATTGTGCTAACCGGAAGCTGGGTGAATCTGCATCGGCTTACAAAATCCTGAGATGGATCAAATTGGTTTCGATGATTCCATTTGCCAATGCATTCAATGCTTTCTTTCTACCCTCATTTAAATGGTGTCAAAATGGACCATTTCCCAAACCGAGTAAAATACTGAATGTTACGGCCAGCTGTGAACACCCCACGTACACTTACTTCGCAGTTCTGGTCACCTCCTGGTGCAGACTGTGTCTCATATTGGGACACATTAAGACCGCGTTTACATGGGTACGATTTCAGTCGTAACCACACCGTGTTCAATGCGGTTTCGCCTTCCGTTTACCCGATGCCAATAGAAACCGTTACCGAAACCGATTCGTTTTGAAAACACTGACAAAAGTGGAGCGATAAGTTCGAACACGATACGATTTTCATCTGTCGTGTAAACTGAGAACCCGATGAACCGCGTCGATTTGAAACCGGATCCGTGTAAACGCTTCCTAAGTCATAATTTTGTCATTCTTTGCAGCGTGACACCTCTTTATGGCGTGACTTGACATATTTTATCGCGTGATAATAGTCCAATTATCGCGCGATAAATTGACAATTATCGAGCGATAATTTCCATTTTTCGCGTGATAAATTCACTAACATATTTTGACTTGATAGTGACGTTTAGCTAACGTCGAAACAACGTCCTTTTTAGCAAAAGTTTTTTAAATCTTAAAATGATTTTAAGAAATGTTTTATCGCAATTTTTTAAGGTTAGATAATTTTTTTGCCGAATAAATTGTGAATTTATTATCACGCGATAATAAAATGTAGCTAGTAAGTCCGCTATGGTGGGCCACGGTAGTTACCTGACCACTAACATTCACAACAATTTTACTTCAAAGCCAAACAATAGATAGCCTGAAAATTAAAATTAAGGGATAGACTACTGATAAGAAAATATTTTTTTCAAGGGGGGGGGGGGGTGTTCAGGGGCCGGTGGTGATTTTCCGAGGCGCAGACTTCTTTTTGAACCGTAAAGAAGAGTTTTTTTCCTCTATTTTTTCACTGGATGGTCTATTTCTGTTTCCTTTTTTTCTTCGGCCATGATTCCCGGGCAGATTTGTTTTTCTCAATCTTTGTCTTTTAATAGCTTTTGGCTCCCATTTCAATAACTTTTCTAATGGCCCCCCTTTTCTATCCCGTCGTTAAATATTAATAAGTCACATAATTGTACTTCATGTGAAGTCAACGTTAATTAGTCACGAAGCCAAAATATTGACATTGTCACGCTGAAAGGAGCATGCATATTCTTTCATTTTTCACCGACTGTGTTCTTTCAAGTCTCTTTTTTCCTTCAAGGAGCGGCCTCTTCGCTGCTTGAGGTAAACTTAATGGACTAAAAACAAACAACTTCTCATTTCCTATAAACACTGAAGTTCTGCGAATTGTCATAATATAAATCAGCTCACTGACAACTCAGTATCAGGGTCTGTTCTCGGTCAAATCTAAATATCACTCAAACAAATCCCGAAAATTAATAATCGTTTTATTGAATAACGCTTCATTTGATACCTTACGTGCGAACCAGCCACGAAAGTAGCATAAATTTTCGAGTTGGTTCATTAATACATTTGCATTTTTTATTTCAACGGGAAGCGACTCGCTAGTCAATCATATGAATTTTGTTGTAACAGCAAGATGGCGTTGTTACAGCAGCAGGCTTTGTACTTGGTAGCAATTTGTCTGTTTTTTTCACGACCGACAGAGGCTTGTCAGAGCGATCAAGGTTGTCCGGGGTCTAAGAGCTGTTGCAATGGAATATGCCGGTTTTCTTGTACCTGTATTAGCTCAAGCGATTGTGACTGGAATGAGAAATGTTGCTCGGATCATCAGTGCGTGGATGCTTGGGATTCATGCCCGCAAGCCTTTCCGTTTTACTTCGTCTCCGTTGGAGCATGTTTGTTGGGGTTTGTAACAGTTCTTTGCTTCACCCTTCTCTGCTACTGGGCTCGCTGTTGTCCGTGGTATAAGCGCCGTATTGCACGGAGAAGGACGCTTCAAAGTGACGACACGCTTGAACGATCATATTTTACTACTGTGTCAGCAACGAACATGACTCAAGAACTTCATTTTCCAGAGGCTCCTCCTCCGCGCAAATTTTCTCCTACGCCGTATTCGCCTCCGTTGCCGGGAAATCCTGCGAAATATTCAAGTTTTACTGTTCAAAGAACGTGCCAATCGTTCAGTTATTCGCCCATGACTTAAGGCGAAATTGGAATTTTCAGGTGATCTTTTAATATTTTGGGAAAACAAATATAGAGTGTGGTGTAGAACTAGATGAGTCGATGTTTTGTTAGAGAGAAGTCTATTGAACAAAATTTTGGATAAAGACAATTTATAGTCAAGACTACGACTAATTCCGGTTTCAATATTGTAAATATTGCGTGTCTCGTATGTGAATGAATACGATTTATGCAAGAGAACACAAGCGTTGTGTCTCTCAGACGTGCTTAGCGCAGTCAGGGCTTTAAATGATCTATTAGATTGCGAAAACGAATATCTCACATGTAAATATACAAATGAAAAATTTCCTGGATTGCATTAATACCTTTGTAGTGACATCTATTGTTTCGAAAAGATCAGATTTGACTATGTCTAAATCAACGAGGACTCAAAATGAGCAACCGCTAAGATCACCTACAGTGTAAATGACAACAACAAACGATGAAATCTGGACGTAATTTGTTTTCTTTCAACTGTACAACAACATTTAAAATATAAGCAACAATATAGAATATGTCACGGCAGACGATTTTGTTTACGAGACCAACACAAAAGAAACTTGCTTGACGCATGAATAGTGAAGGAGGTTTTCTTTACATTTGACATTTCGAATCATTGACCCCGACGTTGGCTCTAAGCATTAGGAGAAGCTAGAGAATAGATCTCGTGAAGTCACGAGAATAATTTGAAACTGCAAATTCACTTAAGCAGAAGCAAACAGAATTCAAAAGTCGCTTATATATGAGGGGCCCAAGGGGTTGGTAATAATGTTTAGGATGGTGTTACAAGTTTTTGGAATCGTCGATAAAGCAAGTTATTAAAGTTACGACCCTCCGTTTTCTTCGCGGGGGAGGGGGGTACGGCTATACGTGCGCTAGAATATGACAAATCATGTTAACGTCGAAGAACGAGTTTTCGGTGCAAACTTCCCGGATAATTTCGATATTCGAGCATATCAATCGGTTGTTTCGGAAACGTTTCACTGGATGTTGTTCAGGTGACCAAGAGTTTTGGCTAATCGGCTGATGGAGAAAGGCCTTAAATAAAGTTCATAAAATGATGCCATAGAATTGATAGCCATCAATTCAGCTTTCGACACGGTGACACCACTGTGGAAGCCCTTGGAACGATGTCAACGGGAATATTCATGATCAATATTAATGGTCTACCGGTTTCTATGTGGTTTATATAGGCCCATAAGCGATGCAGGATGTTGAAAGCACACGGAAAACAAATGGTAAATCACGAGCCGAAGGCGAGTAATTTATGAATAGTTCGGTTGTACTTCCAACGTTCTAAGTGATTTCTCACGCATATTGCTTTTACAGACTATAGTTGATTGACCAATCGTAGCGGGCACACCGATTTGGTTATTATATAGAAGGAAATATTCCACTGGTATCGAATCGAGTTTGGGCATAGGTGGACGCATATAAAGCTAGGTTGTGTACCTTACTACCGTAACACAAAAAAACCATTTCATACCCGCAGTTAACATTACATCTATGTCAGAGTATATTCATCACAATTAAGAGGCCATTGAGGAGAACAAATTTGACATGGGCCGCACCTATCTTGAGCCCACAGTCCTTGACCAGTGGACACGAAATGAAGGACTCAGCCAATGTTACTACCCGAAAATCGGAACCTTTTTTCAAAGTTATTTGTTATTATTATTATTATTATCGTTATTATTATTACTATTGTTATTACTATTATTACTATTATTATTATTATTTACGTCTACCTCTGGTCAACAGCTCAACGGATCTTTCTAGAGTCTTCGGTTCGTTCAAGCTTCCGCAACGGGAAATTGAAATGGCGGTCATCAGATTGACGTTAGGATTTTGGTTTTTCTTTTTTCAACGTTTAGAACTTAGATAAATAGAGATTACACTGTGGCGAGAAGATATCAAACGAATTTTATGTTCGAGTAGCAAGAAGTGATATTTAATACAAGGCAATTTTGAATTCCCTCTTAGTTGCTGTAACAACAAAGTTACGCTACCAGCATACTCTGTGGCAGAAGATTAAACTAGTACAAACACAAGGATCGAAGCCAAGAGCGACAACCGAGCCAGTAGAACCTTTTAAAACACGTACGGTTTATTTTTAGACTGCCGATATAGAACAGTCACCACTTGAGAAAAAGAAGGCCGATATTTTACAAACAACTGGTGGTTTCCTCACGTTTGAACTGGGAGCACGCTTCGGTATTTTTGTCAACTGCTTCACAGAAATAGAACACGGAACTGAAATATTTACAATGTAGCCAAGGAAATGGATGATTCGTTTACGACATTCATGGTGAAATAAGGAGAGACGCACTAAATGATGCGAAATAAATAAATAAATCACCACTATGCTGAATCACAACATAGACACGATTGCTACTCTTCGTTGCTTTAAAATCTTCTCGGCGACAACAGACGGCAGAGGGAGACTGGTAACCAAAGTAGAGGCATCTGTTCCCCAGACTCCGCCGATAAGCAACGGACAGTCGAATAAAGGAATATCATTGACAGGTTTGTCAACTCTTGCGGAAGGCGCGCGTGACCTCATCACCTCAGTTGGCTTGAGCCAAACGATGGGTAATTCGCAAGAGTCACGTGATTCAGACAATTCGCTCAAACAGCCGCGATCGGCGTCCCATGAAGCACCAGTCAGTTTTAATCCACTAAGATAGACTCCCCGACAAGGTGGAGATGTGGAAAGAGTTTTCGGATGCAATACCTGAGGCAGGAAAGAAAAAAAAATCACGTCATAAAAACAGTTTTATGACGCAGGTGATTCTGACCGATGCAAAGAGCGAGCAAACTCCAGTGTTGGTGAGGCATCTGGCGGCTCTGCGGGAAGTCTAGTGTTCATACTAGCTAAGGTCGTAAAGTAAAGCACACTCATTCGCGTGCTTTAGTGAAACTAAAGGTGAATTATTTTGGAACTATTTTGTAAGTGTTTATTCCCATTCGGGTCAAGGATTCACGGAATAACTACAATAAAAGTTTTCCAAAAGAACGCGTATTCCGAAAACGGAATGGTTATTGTGGAAATGACCTGACAACTAACGCTCAGAATAGTCTGAACTCGACTAACACTGACAATTCGACGGCCGCGCACGATTTCCGTGCCAAAGCCTCCCCCAAAGAACAGGTATTCTGTGTATTACGCCGAGTAAACATAACCTGTTTACTCCGTTCATTCTGCCATCGGGAGCACAATAAACACAATGCTATTCCGTTCATTTCGAAAACGGAATAAGCCCCAAAAGAGCAGGTAAATGTAACCTTCCACGTTAACGTTAACGTTAACATGTATTCACGTTAACGTGTATTCTTATCCCGGAGTAGTCCCAAAAGAATGCATTCTAAAGAAAGTGTTTTCATAAACTAGAGACCAGTTCCCCGAGGAGCGGCTTGCTCCACCGACATGACGGCCATTCCTTTGATTTTACTGCACCAAGATGGTCGCCGTGAAGTTTCTTACGGGACCTCACAACACTACGGCAGCAAACACAACAACGATTACGATACACTAGACCTTACCTCCACTGAAAATTCCAGAGCATATACAGACTTCATTGCAGATCGAGCGTGGTCCATTAGAACGCAAGCCAGGAGGGCCTGGGGGTGAACAAATGCACCAAGCGAAAACGAATTTGGGATGAGAGGGGAACAGGAGAAATATTCGGCGAGGAGTTTTACTTGCTTTCCAACATTTCCCAACCAAACAGCTAAACTGACACGATTGGAGTGTTTTACTACCCACTTAGACGGAGCTCGACGGTTTCCCAGCGACGAAGCGAGGCTAAACAAGCTCGGAGTAAACGCAACGTGCCCACAGCACGCCTCGTATAGGAGTTCCAAATCTTTGACGGCGTCCTCAAGAAGACGGAGGAAGAAGGCAAGTTCACGTTGAATAAAGGATGTTACGGCTGTGGTTGCCTCAAGGGCAAGGTCAAGTGATTTGATCGTTTGGACGATTACCGACAGTTGATTGATTGTTTGCTCGGCGATCGACCCGACGAAACTTGCAAGCGAGATGGATGAAACTGGGTTTCTTGTGCCGATAGCAAGCCGGTTTGCCAGGACCCTGTTTTGTGAACAAACACACTTTTAGTTTCGTGACGAGACCAAGCGCCACAATAAAACTGTCGTTAACTTAGACAAAAATGTACTGGCACGTTCGCCAAAAGTTTAAGATTTTTAACGACCACAAAAACACCAGTAACTGCAACAAAATAAAAAATAAGCCTCTGCCTCTCCTTTTAACAGTGTCTTTGCCTTTCTCCTTAAGTTCCCTCCCCAACCTTCCCCTCACAACAACAACAACAACAACAACAACAAAACAAACAATCAAACTATCTATTCCAATTTCCCTCCCCAACCCGCCCCTCAAAAAAAACAAAACAACAACAACAACAAAACAAAACAAAACAAACAAATTATCTATTCCAATTAATATTACAATGATCAACGCTAAACATTAGCTCATTCCTAAAATGAGTCAGGTACAGTAAACTGTCAGACATCAATAATCTGCCAAGGATAGAGCCAGTGTCCCATTTCCTGAGCTCGCGGCTATACGCATTTCAAAGTCAGCATAATCAACTGATAGTCCTACCTGCTGCGCTTGGACTGGTAACTAGCATCAGCAGCATCGATAAGGCCCAACTGCTGGCAAGACAGTGCCTCAGGTGAGTTTTCAATGTAGATGTCAATTTGTTCGTACGTGATATCATGCTGAGATGAATCCTGTGCAAAGCACGTCGAAGAAAGTGAGAGTCATTTTAGTCAGTGTCAGCCTACTAGCATTAGTAGACATCCACTCACTATCACGAATCCTGTAATCTGATTGGCTCGTTACTCGCTAACTATCGAATGATAGTGAATAGCAAAAAAGCCGGAGTTAAAAAAAAAAACAAAAAATAAAAAATAGACCACTTGTTCTAATTTTCCTTCTCGAAACCTCAAACTCGTAGTCTAATTGTTAAATATGCGTCAAAGGAAAGGGAGATTCTAGCGATGGTGCTTATTCGCCGCGTTACTGAATAAGAACCGAAACAACTGTGCTGATCAGATACAACTAGGTTGAATGTAAAGGACAACATGAAGAGCAATGACGAGAATGGCCACGAAGACCAGAAAGCACAAACAAACAAACAAACAAATAAAACGCAAACGAGGAACTCACCATTCCGATACGTTCACTAGCAACAGAGTATGCAATTGATTCTACCGCGTTTAAGTCGAGGCCATTTGTAACGTGGCCACCATAAGTGACGTAACCTAGCGTTATGTCTACAGCATCAAGAGGCAAAGAATCGTGACAAGCCCGTGACATGTCACGCAAGGCTTGTAATCCCGCCAGCAAATCGGCTTGAAACCTTAAAACAAAAACAAACAAACAAAAAACGAAGAAGCACTTAAGCAGCCACCCCTGATAAGTTTTTTCAAAGTGTATATACGGGCAAACACGTTTTTTTGAAAAATACGTACCACTGATAAGGACAGTTGAACCCACTCTGTCCATATTTCCGACGATGGAGCAATGCTGAATGAAGATAAGCCAGCTTATACATGGCGTAAGTTTGAACGTCACTCTGAAAGCCAATAAAGTAAGGAAAACTTGAGAATAATCCTGAGCCAAGCAGACAATTTTCCCGCCTTTCCACTGTTAGTACAAATTTATGAGGCAGTTACAGATGCATGAATAGCTTTGCAAATAAAAGTTTTCAAGCAAATGAGGTGTATAGCACAAGGCAAAACCTACCTTAAAAACGGAGTTCTCGGCTGCAGTTCCCCAAACAGGAGTACAGTTATTTAGCGATCCTGCCACTACGAGAAGGTTCGTTCGCACTGACTCCCTAAAATTCTCCTGCGCCTCGCACGCCAATTTAATACCGTACTGAATAAGAACTGCAGGCAACGGCAACCCTACATCCGCTTGAGTGGTAAGCCACAAACGGAACTCGGGGTGTACGAGCACACCTTCGGATTCGGTGATTTCCGACTGAGCTTCGGAACTGCTTTCGGTATACTGTCGCTCCATTTCCGGCTCAGGGATAGTCTCCGGCATAGTTATCATGGTCTAGCGGAAAGAGAAATGAACTAACGCTGTCAAAATCTCAAGATCAGGGGAAATGGATTCTGAACCCTTAGGTCACAAATACATCAGCAGTGCTCTCGTAGTTTGTTAACAGACTGACATGAAGGAAAAAAATAGCACAAAAGAATTCAATGCTACTTTTTGAAATTTGAAAATACGGCGATCAGTGACGTTTCGTACGATAATATACAGTCCGGCACCATTTAATACGTGATACAGTGTTTAGGATCAATCCTTCCAATAAGAAGGACGTACTCCTGAAAGTTCTACAACTGCTTTGAAATTCAGCGTGGGATATCATATCAAGTTGCGATGCACCTGAGACGTTTAGCGGGAGAGCAGGAAAGAAAAGTAAGAGTTGATCGAAGAACAGCGGACAACAACTTCTATTTCTTTACCGCAGACTCGCCAAGTGCACCCTGACTCGATAGACGTGCTGCAACGGCAGCAAAGGTATGAAGGCACTTCTTGACGGCTTTGCATGATGTTTTAGCATTTCATCTCTACTTCAAGCGCCTTAGAATAGCTTTTAACCCCTTACCTGCAGCTCATGCACAACGTCTTCGGACCAACTTGACACCAGATGACAGTTTTCCAGAATTACCCAACATCCTGTTTTCCTACCCTTCTTAATGCCCATCAGTGCTTTCTCCAAGCTGGCAGCGTCTCCAAGGGTCACCATAATGAGTGTTTGATGTTTTCCGTTGGCGCGGGCAAGGTTGACAACATCCGTTACTGGGTCTAAAAAAAGACAAAAAAAAAATAATAAAAATAAAAAAATAAAAAAGAAGAAGAAAGAAATCAATTTCAATTCGAATAATTCACCATGAAAAACGGTCCCGTTTAACAGTACTATTGTAGGACAGTAGGTTCCAAATATCACCGAAAGCTGAGCAATGCCTCAGTTGACGTTAGCCTTTCCAAAAATGCCCTAGTTAAAACTAACCCGCACACTTCCCGACACGCCGCAAGGCAGCTTAAAGATTTTCTTTGTACCAATGAAACGGACGAAAATACAGTAATAAATAAAAGGGGAGAACGGAGGAAACAAAGGAAGGAGAAAAATACCCCATATTAATTTCAAAACTGCTTGGCTAAGTGGTGGCTTAAAGAAAATGCTCAAACTATTAACCTAAAAAATATAGACTAAGACTAAGGCTAAGAATAAATAAAAATAAAACAATTCACAAAAAGTGGCAAAATCTACGAATATGCTTCGTGTCAAACACAGAGCACGGAGGTTACTTACCTTTTAGAACGGTTGCCTCTCCTTGCTCGAGAATGGCCTGAGGAGGTAAAAGAAACACAACCGGGCGTGACTGGCGTGTAAACCGATACACATGTTCCAAGTCGTATCCAAGCGACCGAGTCATGTTAGCGCCCATCTGATAGAGGACGATATCCTGGCAGACGTGAAATAACTGAAACAGACAGGAAAAGCAAATCATGCGATTCATTAATAATTTGATCCCACAAGATGAAAAAGGTTAACCAAACAACAACAACAACAACAACAACAGCAACGGAAAACAAACAGTGCTAGATCAATTGACACTTATAAATGAATCGCAGTTGCCAGTTCAGTATTAGATAGCGAATTCGAAATGTGGTGTCCTCTCCTTTGTTAACGAGAACCTTCGGCCGGACATGCCCCATTGAAGTTTCCTCCACTTTCAGTAATCAATGCATCCCGCCTATGTCTCATATTTATCGCAAGCGTCCCGTAAAATTAATCATTCACCTGGTCTCGCTGGAAAGTCTTCCACAGCAAAGCTTTCTGAAAGACGGTCAAATGAGAGAAGTCGCCAGGTGTAACTCCAAGCAGAACAGGAGGGAGCTAAAGAGAAGAATAAACAGAATACAAATTTTAGGTGATATTTCACAACAAATATACTACTGTGCTTGTATAAGGAACCTATGGAATACTTGTAGAAGTAATCAGACGCAACAAAAACGCGACACGTTGGTCTCTCTCTCCCCTCCATTGTCAAATCCAGGACCCAAGCCCTCAGTCGAAGCCCTAGTCCTCCACGCAGTGGATATTTTTGGCTTGCCTTTTCTTCACCCATTGTGTGAATACGTGTTTCCGAATCAGAGTCAAAATGCAGCCTTACCCACCCATGCACGTTGTTAACACACAAGTTAACAGCGAGTAAAATGAGAATCAAAATTATGTCTTTAACAATTAAACATGCTAACATTTTTGCACCGGGACACATTGCTGTTATTCCTTGAAGCCTTACGGTCCCTCCTGGCTACAAAACCGCATGAGTCCTTCAAACTTTGCGATAAAAAAGGTGGGAGAGGGAGGGGGGACTGCTGACGAAAGGTTCTGAGCTCTTACACTGAAATACTCTCGCCACTGCTCCGACAGCTCTGCGACGGATTTTTTCAGACCTTCGAAAGCAGGCAGCAGTTCCAGTTCGTCAATAGACTTCCACACACTGGGAGGGACCCAATGCGGCTTCTGAACATCGCTCCCTTGAAGCTCATTTTCTTGGAAATCAGTGGACAGACGACTGAATAACTGCCATTCATCAAGTGACACGGAGCCATAGTTCATAAGTTTCTCCACGGCCAGCAAAAACGGAAACAAATGATTGTCGGCTGTGAAAACACACGAAAGATAGCGATTGAAACTTTAGAAACTTTCGTGAATGGGTTGTTTCTGGTTTGGTCCTCAAACACTATCTATGGCAATTAAAGTGTGAGCCATTTATTCACTCTAGCGTTCCCTCCTCGTCCCACGATAGGGGACACAGGGCACTTGTTAACTGCTGAGCTGGTCAGCCCATCACCTTTCCCACCATAAACGCGTTAAGAGATAGAAACACCAAGCTCAACCAGAATAACGACTCGACGCCCATAGTTCATTGGATTCTACTTTTCAACAACATGCAAGAGCAAAAGTGGTACACAGCTAAAGTCGTTCCTAGCACGTCCAAAAGATTTCTTCAGTAGTAAATTCGGATTCCCACTTGTGCGTTAAGCATAACCATATGAAAAATCGAGTGGGAATGGCCGTGAAATAAGCACAAGCATGAGAGCTACAATCAGCAGTGGCTCTTATTTCGTCCTCCGTTACTGCGCTTGCAAAGGCCTCATTTTCTTCTGCTTGTTTGCCGTGAGGGAACATCGTAGAGATATGCTTGTGCTCATCGCACAAGTGGTAACTAGGCTTAACCGATAAATAGGAACTGTTCATCGTCTTCGTAATCATAACAAACAAACAAACAAACAAACATACATACATACAAAGGGTAAATAAACAAGCAAAATGACGACTCACCTTGAAACAAACCCCAAGATATGCGCTCGAAAATTGTCCTGGACAAAGCCGTGATAAGTTCGGCTGCCCGGGCAGCTGGTGATCCACTGCTTTTCTTTCCGCGGTTCCTTTCAGCTATGGTGTCATGGTAAAGCTGGATGAATGAATCCAGTGGATAGCGGTAGTATGGGTGCAACTTGTGCAGTTCGGACATAACCACGAAAAGAAGAGCGCCATGTTGAGCCACTGCCAAGAATTCATTTTGCTTCGACAACAGCTCTACTTTCAATGTCTGCCAAAAAAAAAAAGTTGGAAATAACAAACTGCCATTCTTAATAAATAAATTAAGAAGGGCATGCGATACGAAGGTGTAACCTGGCTCAAGACCATTTTCTTTCTTTAATGCAGTCAGTTTATCAGTTTATTCATTCTGACCCAGACTCGAGTCAAAATTACACAACTGTCAGCGCTATACCTACGTCGTTTAATACTGAGGTTCAGTCAGTGCCAGATTCATAATCAGAAGAATACAGCGTTACGACCTATTGAAAATCAAACATCGTAGTCGTAAGCAATTCTTTTGATCACAGCTCCGACTCCGTCGCTCACGATCTAGTGAAAACGGCATTGTCGGAGTTGCAATCAAAAGAGGAAAAAAAAAAAAAACGATCAAAATGCTTGCTCTCGAGCATAGTGATTGGTTTATTCTTTCGCTTTTGCTTCCGACCCGACGATGCCGTTTTCACGAGATCACAAGCAACGGAGTCCGAGGTGGAGTCGGAAGAAAATGGAACCGTTCTTATCGTTGTGACTCTGATTCCGTCGAGCTTAGGACTCCGTTGTTTGGATTGTACTGGGTCGTGAGCGCTCTTTCGACTCCGCGTACAACACCGACTCCAATCCCGTCGCTAGTGAAAACCAGGCTTTACAGAACCGAAATCATAAAGAATCTCACCTCAGCTTCTTGGCGTCTTTCGTCCGCTGTAGATATGATATCCTTGCTCTGGATGACGGCATCAAGCATAGCAGAGTCTTTCAACAGAGGACCGCCCAGGGCAACGACTTTCTCAAGGATAAATTCCTAAGAAAATTAGCAGTGTTATCAGTTTAGACAAAAAAAAAAAAGCAAAACGGCGCTTTTCCGACCCTTGGATGACCAATTCAAGGGCACTATTTAAATCACGTAGAAGGCAGCCCGATAAGTGTTTAGAAATTGTACGGAGACAACGGTGGCGAAAACGCGACAAAGAGGATCAGCAAAAATCAAGCATGCTGGTCGTGCGTTAAACATACTACATTTCTTTGCATTCTTCTAAACATTAAAACTGGAAACGAAACGTCTTACTTCAAGTTTTTCCAGAGAATGTGAGCTGTGAGTGAGCTGTGAGCTCATGACGTGTAGCTCGGAATTACCTATCGTATCGCTATGCCTTTCCGGCTGAAAAAGAGAATATTTGCCTGCAAATAGGCTTTTTATGTTTTTCCTTCTATGTTGAGCCCAGAGGGTAGGCTGGGGAGAGGGTGCTTGGGGAATATAATTTAATGCCGCCTCCTCTGGCAATTCTTGGTGGTGGCGTCAGCCAACAAGTCACGCGTACATCTCAGATGTCACGACTTTTATGTTCGGCAAGGAATCATTTTTTTATCCCGCCTCCTCCCCATATCCTCCCCTCGCTCAGTTGCCGTTTGCTGGTTTGACTTGTTTGGCCCTTTTTGGGTTTTCAGTGCCATCACCTTTACAGGCCACATGCCCCATTTGCAGTAAGTTTGCTTTCTAACTGGGTAAATTGTTGTCATCTCGTGTTCTTCAGATAAATAAAAACGGCTTTGGGCTGTTGCTCATAGCCATTTTACTCCGTCGTTATGACTGATAATTTTGTAGCCCAGTAAACAGAGCGCCGGGAAACCGGCGACGCGGATAGCGTAGTTATAGGATTTGAAGAGAAAAGACATAAACAACTCCTGGAAAGTTCAGCTCCATTTCCCAACTTGAAAGAGTTGGAATTGCCGTGCACTAATTGTTTCAAAACCGTGTTCCTTTTCAATGCTGTTGTCATCGTTACAAAAGAAAGCTAATGCTGGCATCAAGTCAGCAACGACGTAGGTCTTCTTCGCTAACGAAAGTTAGAATTTTCCTTACATTTGCATGCGCGATCTGTTGCTTGTGAAGGCTAACATCTCTCTCGACTGATCTCAGCGGACCGTCAAACTCAGGCCGTTCAAGCCGTAAGGTTTCTACCAGTAGCAAGTCAGACATCCCCTTTCGACTCAAGCACATGGTGATGGTTGAGACCTTCGAAAAGGGTAGCGGGTACTGTCCCTCGCCAGGCATGAAAAGAGGCAGCGATGAGCTAAGGTACAGCCTGAATGACGGGTGATAATCCACAGCGGTGCTACCTATAAAAACTTGAATTACTCCTTCTGTGTTGGTGAAAGTCTGTCGCATCAACAGCAGCTCCAAGGATTTATGCCAGCGGCGTCTCTCGACATGTGTAACCAGTGTAACGAGTCCCCTTTTGACGGCTGCACGAAGCTTGCTCACTGCAAAATAAAATCATAGATACAAACGTTTGTTTAATGGGGAGCTTTGGCAAGGGGGATGGCAACTACAACGATAACGTGGCTTCAAAAAATAAATAAATAAATAAATAAATAAAAAATAAATAAATAAATAAAAATTAAATAAATAAATAAAAAATAAATAAATAAATAAAAAATATATATATATATCGCGTTATTGTAACGACTTCGCGATTTCTTGACCTTTTTCAATATGTAAAATGTGTGTCTGTTTGTCCAAAACTCGCGACATGCTCCAACGCGTTTTCCCGCAATTTCTGCCGGTTGCATGTATTTGTTTTTCATTATGATTTGTTCATGCGATTGTCTGCGTTTGGCCTGAACTGATTGACAAAAACCACGACATAAACAACACCAAGAACAACACAAAAACAAACATTCAATGTGAAGGGTGAGAGTTTTTTCCCCCCTTGCCTTCAAACAAGACATTCATTTTGAGGTATACATACCGAGTTGAAGGTCATCCGCGGGTACAATGAGCATGTTATGTTCAGTTAAATTCATAACTGGCGTGGGACCAGGTATAACTGGAAGAGGAGAACCTGCAGTCTGCCAACAGAGACAAAGAAAGATGCTTTATTACAAAACTCAGGAGAACTGGCCAAAGCACAGGGGATGCAGTCCAAGCTGTTCAAACTGAAAACAAAGCCTTTTCTCAAACCAAGGAGCCTGCATTGCGGTTAATATGTCACCTCTATTCCCATGGCTTCTGCTAGCTTGTCCGTCAGCATCTTGTCGTTCGGGTTTGTCAGAGCGCTCCATACTGTACGCTCGGTCCTTGTGGTGGCTGGGGTTGCAGATTCTTGAAGGCTGGTCCCAGGTGCTTCTACAGAGCGAAAGCAAAGCAGAGTGCAGAGTACGTCGAAGTGCGGATAAGAACCCGGGAAATTCTAGGCGAATGTTCAATCAGGTAAGGAAACAGGAGACCATAAGGCCAAAACAAAGCAAAACAAAGCAAAACACAACACAACAGCAAAACACATCCTTAGTGGACACTCTGGTCTTGGTTCCATTTCCTTAATGAGGCATGAAGCCTGTTTCTTCCCGGCTTTCTTTCCGCGAACATGGACAACAAGAAATACTTAAACAGAACTGATGTTGCACCTTACCTGGTTCTTTGAGAGATTGTAGGAACTGGTCCACCACATTATCAGAGAGCTGTGGATCAGGTTCAGAATCGTCTACGCCTGAAAGACCCGGAGGAGCATAATCCACAGCATTCGTTTCAAGTTCAGTCGACGATCGACGAGAGTGTCGTGAAGACGAGCGGTCAGACAAATGGGTTTCTGGTCGGCTTGAAATAGGATCTGCTGTGTTATTGGTACACAACAAAGGAATATTTACCAAAAACGTATAACTACAACGGGCAACGCAAAAGTGAGAAGTACATATCTAGCCTTATCGATACCTTGATGTAGAGCTCGTATCCATAACTCGGCTTGGTTATGGGGATCAACCAAGAGAGGCCACGCCCTTGTTCGGTCATCGACGCAGCTCCTCAGGATGAGCACATTCTGCAGCGCCTGTTGGTCACTCGGCAAATCCTTTCTTTTCCAATCATCAACCTCGTTAGGACTGGACAATATCGCCTGGAGGGACACGTCTGCACGAAGTGGTAACTTTCCAGGAGTCACAGACGATGCAAGTGTTGACTGCGTTGCGGCGCGAGAATCCCCGCCTGTAAATGTTAATACAGGAATGAAACTCAATCATTGCAATTATTTTAAATATACACCACTAACAAGCAAAGAAGGAGAGCAATACCACAAAATATCATTTCAGTGAGCAAGGCTTACTCACTAAAGCTACCGGAGAAAAACAAACCTCTGTCTACGGAAATCCGAAATGAATCACTAATTTGTTGAAGAAGTAAGTAAGAAGTAAGTAAGTCATCATCATCAATCTTTATTTAAACACGAAAACTTATCATAAAAATGGTCTTCTATTATCTATTACATCAGAATAACATTACATTAACTAACAAACTAATTAACTAACCTTCAGTAAACCTATGTAATAAAAATTTCTCTAATTTACAGTGCACTAAATATCATCTTTCCCAATTAGTGCGGTTTTAAACAGTTTTAAACTAGGTAGGTGTCTGATTTCCGATGGAATCTTGTTCCACAGGACAGACCCTCTGTAGTGCAGGCTACCTTTTGCGTATTCCGTTCTTGGTCTGGAGACATAGTAATTTATCTCAGAGTACTTACTCAGAGTAAGTAAGTAAGAAGTAAGAAGTAAGCAGTAAGAAGCACTAAGCAATAAGCAGTAAGCAAGGAAACAGAAAGAAGCAAGCAAGGAAACAGTAAAAAGTAAGCAAGGAAGCAGTAGGAGGTAAGCAAGAGAGAGAGGTAGAGAGGTTAACTATCAATCTTTCTTGAGCAAGGAGTTCCCACAGCTAAGATAATTTATTGTGCTCAGCAAATCTCCAAATGACTTTTACCTTCATACTAAACAACTTACGGTCAAAATGCGTGTCTTTATTCTGTGTATCATCAAGTACAACAGACGACAAACTAAGAAGCCGTTTCCTAGGTCCTCGGGTCGCCCCGTCACAAACTCGCAACCAATCGGAAAACAGCTCTTCGCGAGCAGCTGGCACGAGGGGACCTAAGTAGCACACGGCGGCGGCAGTGACCAGCGCGTCTCCTGGTGCGGTGAGAAGTCGCTGTTTGGCGCTTGATCGGTTATTGTGCCACAAGTTTGTGTAGGACGATAGGCTGTCAACAAGGGCCACTCCTTTGGCTTTCACAGTCTCTAAGTTCTGTGGAGAAGAGATTCGGTTACGGGCGTAGTGTCGAGCTACTTCAGCCTTAAATAAAAATGCGATTATCTCAATCAGTACGCCCCGGGTAATAAAGTTTGGTTCCACTTACTATTCAACTGAACCGTGGAACTATTTAGATCGCCATTAGGTAAATATAACATCGAGTGAAACCAAATCAGTGACCAGCGGTGGGAGTGAAAACAATTGGTTTAGTCGGGGTTCTCAATCTCGCGGGCTCAAAAATCTGGTTTCACCCTATGTTATCTAATGCTAACCAACTATTTACTGCCTTCTTAAGCGGCGGGTGGCAAATGAAAATAAAAGTAGACCAAAAATTGAAAATCAAATGCACTGATCGATCAGCAGATGTGAGGTGTTACTGGTCGTATGGCAGTCACGTAGGCTGCGGTGTTATCGGCCACAAAGACTGAACAGTGATTTGTTCGTTACGTACATTAGTACGTTTTGTACGCGAGGATACGTTGTGGTATGAAGATCAACGAGAGCAGTATAAATATTTCATTTCTATGGCTAAAAAAGCGCCAGTGCCTGTGGTTTATGGCGTAAAAAGCGCGTCTACCCAAGCACAAGTGCTATTCGGCGGTTAACATCCGAGTTCTGGATCAAGGTAAGATATGGAACACGAAAAACAGTCTTTCATAAGACATCTAAACACCGAGGAGCGAGTTTTTTAACCCAACTCGAGGTGTTTGGATAGAGGATGAAACATTCTTTTGAGTGTTAATATTGCTTCCCAAAGGAATCGGTATTTTAAGAGAAACTTGAGTTTGAAGTTGCCGAAGTTTTATGCTAATTAAGATCACACGTCCAACCTTCTTCCACGGTAGTGATTTATTTTGTTTGGGGTCATGAATTATTAATGAGTCTGAGAAATGCTGATCGACATACTTGGATCTGTTTTTCTACACTCCTGGAGTGTCTGACGCTGTCTTTGTAAAGCTGGATGTTGGCCTCAAGCTCTTGCTTTATGGCATTGCTTCTCACTCTCATCTCTCCCAAAATTGACTTCGCCTGCAAAGTAGGAAACACAACATACATCACCGCTAGTTCTAAGTAAAACATAGGTGGGAAAGCGATGAATTTGGACGAAATAAAAAAATCAGTGGCTGAAAAGAGAAATTCCCTGTAACCATGCACATGTCAATTTAGGCATATAAAGTGAACATACAATGTATTTGTCTAAATTAAAAAGGCTGAACGAGATAGTGGACTCAAACGACTTTGAATTATTTCCCCAAGGGACGCCCCTAACCAGTGGCTCGCCTCCTCGACTATCTAAAAAGAGCCTTCTTGTCTACCAAGTTGCACAGTCCGCTCCATCAACTCTTCCTACAACAGTACTGGTCCCATCTACAGGGTTAGTACCCTTTTGCGGGTCAAACGTTCAAGGACTTTTCAAGGACTTTTCAGGGTACAATATACATTCTTCAAGGACTCGATGCAGTGCAAAATCAAACCAGTGGAATAGGTTTTACTTCTTTGCGAGAAACATGTTCGTCGTATTAGCCACTTAACAATCTGGGTTGGATGCCATGAGCAAGAAATTTCAAGGACTTTCTAGCATCAAATGCAATTTTCAAGGACTTTCAAGGCCTTGAATGTTTAGTTTTGAAATTCAAGGACTTTCAAGACGCGGGCGAACCCTACGTCTATAACAAATTAAAGGAAAAAGGGAACGCGGAAGTAATCAATTAACCACTGCCGGCCCACCACCAACTATTACTACCTTTTCAAGTTCCGCCTCAGCCTTCGCAAGCTGCAGCCGTTTGGGTTCTAAGGCTCTATACACCAAACAGAACTCGTAAACTGCTCGCACCCACATACACAGCGATCGAGCGGCCATGCTACCTTCCTGTACAATTTCCGGACGAAACTTAGAGTCGTCATAGAAACGCTGAAGCCCGCGAAACATGGAATCAGGAATGTCCTTCAAGTTGTAAAACTCCAGATCTTTGAAGAAGTTGCTTCGATTGAGGAGAAGTTTGCCTTCCTCCCACCTAATAAACGACATGGTAAGAAATCAACGAAGTGCATGAACAATAGACCGTCTCCGAGCTCACTTCAGCCTCTGTTTTCAAAGCCAGTCCAGGTACGAAGTCTTTCTTTCAAAAATTAGTTTTCGCTCACATAAAAATAAAACTACTTAACACCACAAACTTTTCGCACTTGGACTCGCTTTGAAAAGGAGGCGGCTAAAATGGAGTTTATTTAGAGAGGTTGACATGCACTTTACAGTTTCAATAAGCGATAAACTTGTGCCCCTCTTAGTGTCTCCAACTATTTCTCAGCACCGCACCAAGCCTGCTCCCCGGAGAGGTCAAATGAAAATACGTGATCTCGAGCAGAATAGAAAGAATTAAAGAAATTTTTTTCAAGAAGGATTATTTCAAAAAAGGGTTGTTCAGTTTAAGTCATGCAGACGAGCCTTGGATACATACGTTGGCTGCTTTTCAAACAGAAGACAAACT
>BLFK01000742.1:37066-60659 GCA_014634185.1 Astreopora myriophthalma
CCTTCTCCTTCACGCATAATCTTCTGCATATCTTCCTGAATAGATCCACAAAATCCAAATACGTATCCGGGGAATAAAACTTCAGTGCCTTGACTCCATAAATCCTTTCCACCGTGGTTCTTGACGACAAATGAACGTGCGCCATTATTGAACAAATCGCCGCATGCTGCACATCTCTCTCTCGCTTCTTTAATGGTAAATGAGACAACACGTTTTCTTCTGCTTCGTTTTCAAGCACTTTCTCTGCTACACTAACCAACGCTTCATGGGGCCACGCTCGATAGATATCAATACAGCAGCTTCTTGTTATTAGGGCTGGGAACCTGAATAACTGGTTCTTCTCTGGAGCTGTGGACAGATCAAGAGGGACGAACTTGAGGCAGACCACAACGTGAATGTGCGATTTGACGCGACGGAAATAACGCTCTTGGGCGATGTCTTGGCTTTCCGCACGGCGAGGTCCTCGCTTTCCACCGGGAACAAGCTGGTTTGAAATCATGGACAGTTCGTTTGGCGTGTAGAGACCGGGGCATGTACCTGGAAAAATAAAATGAGAAAATGTTGAAAAAACAAGAAGTTAAAGCATTGAAGATGGCCAAGTAAAACGACGTTGTCAAGACGACGACGTTGTCAAGGCTGTATGTGCGTTTGAAATATTGCAAAAGATCCAAATTTATTGTCTTCCTCTATTTCCTATGTTCGTACATGCAATTGTCAACAAGGCGGACGAGTTACTTTTAAACAAATTACACTCATTTACCTTCGGACATTAGTGAACAGATGTCTTGCATGGACTCGTCATTCACACCCTCAGGCACAAACAGTACAGCGGGTTTTCCTTGCAGGCCAGCGATAAATGAGGCCAGTTTGATTTGCTGTCTTAGGTCCTCTTGGTTTTGAAACTGGCTACGCTGCACCTCGATCAGCTGTTAAAAATGATTTTTAAAGGGGCGTTATTATTTTCAAGAAGGCAACAAATCCCTTTACGGGAGGTCACGCTTCCAACTGGAATCTCCGTCTTATATAGCCGTGCTTCTCTTCCCATTAAAACAACAACCACAACAACAACAAAACAAATCACGCAGGGTACCAGGAAGGGAGAGCCGAAGAGGCAGGCAGACCACGAGTAAAGAGGGGACAACCAGCGAAAAGGAAGTAGATGAAAGCGAATGGGAGAGAGGAAGAAAAGAAAGGGAAGCAAAGGAAACTAAAGACAAAGGAGAAGAGAAAGCGAGAGCTATAGATTGTGCATACTTTCCAGAAATACGAACCTTGTAGCAGGCTGCGTGCGCAGTCAATCGCGTCAATGTTCTTCTGCCGTAACCAAGACTTGATAACAACAAAGCATGACCTCCTGGTGTTGCCTTGGAAATATAACATCAATATTTAATGCTGAGATCAGAGACAAACGTTTAGAACACTGCGGCATAGCAACATTAGGGAGCTTTATCAACAATGATGTCAACAGCAACGAAACGCCGCTTCAAAACAAAAGTTAACGTTAATTACTTTGCGATTATTTCAACCCTTTCAATGAGTAAAATTTAAATGTGTGTCTGTTGTCCAAGAATGAAAGTGGTGTGAACGACGTTCGACTTTTGAGAGAGAGAGGGGAAAAAAGTCATCGTTGTTTGCTGGCTTTCTTTGATTTTGGTCATTCGACGTTCTTGTTTTGCAGCCTGAGGACAGCGAAGAACTGTAATAAAATGTAATGCGCACACGCAGAACATTGAGAGCCTGCAGAACGATAGTTTTTCATCATTCAGCATGTTTTTTGTGGGGGACGGCTATTCATAGATATATTCTTATGGAGTTATGGCCTACAGTAAGAGAGCCTCCAAAATCCTGAAAACAAACAAAAACAAACCAAAACAAAACTTTGATTGATTGATTGATTGATTGAATGACTGATTGAATGATTGATTCAGTCTAACCAGTGAGTGATTTTAGAGCTAGGGTTCATTATAGGGATTAGGGAATCTTGAATTTGATTTTGGCTTTTTCCAAAATCCGGCTTAAATTCAGGATTTTGGAAGTCGTTAACTCTAACTTTGGGTCATAACTCCTTACGACCATTTCCTCACCAGAGCTCGGCTCAAACGAGCTGCATGTGTAAGAGCTTCACGAAACGTCACCAAGTTCATGATCTTAGCATTAGAAGACTCAGAAACTTGGCGGTTGTACGACGCTAGACGCCGCTTTATGCCTTGCTCCAGAGTGCTTTCGGCGCATTCCAGGTAATTCTTGCTGGCCATTTCACTGGCACTGTTTTCTCGGCCAGTCACAGAAGCGTTGAAGTGCTTACAGAAAACGATCTCTGTAAGGTCCTCGCCAGAGAACGCTAACTGCTCGAACGAGATCAATGGGCCACTGTATTTAATGTCGTAGCTAACGTTGTTTCTGTCATCGAAGGTGACTTTGTTTCTGCCAAGTGGAACAGCCATGGTGCCCTCCAACATTGAGTCTTCCCTGATTATAACTTGATCTTCTCCAACTTCAAGCTTGTCCACATCATCAGTGTCAGATATTTGTTCGTCTCCTTCTGGACGGCAATCGGCATCTTCAAGTGCATCTGTTTAGAAAAGCAACGGTCAAGACAAAAGCTCCGGGGTAAATTGTTACTTAAACGGAACACAGAAAACGGTTTATCTAAGAATCAACAAACTTTCCACCACCCCCCCCCCTCCGAAAAAAAGAGGGGAGGGGTGGGACTGTAAACATGGAAAACATAGCTTGTTTATCAGTTGACGCCAAAACAACACTGAAGCAAACATCGACACATTTTCCCCTACACGTTTTGTCCTTGATCTACGTTTCAAGATAAACAAACTGACAGCAAATTTATATACGAAAACTCAATACTTGAGACTGGAAAGTCTTTCGCAAAAACACCTGTGGCGCGCTACTTGCCGTACGACTTTTCAGATCTTTTGAAGAGAGAAAATTTAAACGGTCCTTAAGGTGAGGTAATTCGGGCAACATTTTCGCCCAACTTGTCGCGCAAGAATGTTGCGTTGCTTGGCGCGTCCCGTTTGATTCCTTACCACTCAACCCTCCATCTTCTAACGCAGGTTCGTCCTCTTCGCCTTCGGCAGCATCCCCATCCCCCTCGCACTCGTCACTGGGCAGCGCTGAGGAATCATCTGGTCGATCCCCATCTTGCACTGCATCGTCTGGTTGTTCACTCGAGGCAGTAAGAGGTGGCGCATTTGTGCCGGGCAAGTTATCTGTAATAAAGTCAAAATGTCCTCTGTACTATCTCAACGTGCACTGTATTATTTTGGACAATGCGTGTAGTTCTTTGTATTCTCGTTACCAGTCTCGGGTCTAACTGCCGCGCAGGAGAAGCGTGCAAAAGAGAAGAGCCCTGAGGTGCGCCCACGAGGATGACAAACCCCACTAAACCAATTGTTTTCAGTCCGACCGCTGGTCACTGATGTGGTTTCAAACCGATGATGTAAGAGCGTGAGTAGTCACGTGACCAGCGGCCATATTGATTTATTGAAACAAAAGATTAGTTGCATAAAAATAGAGTTCAATCCCCGCCGTCATATGAAAACGCTCTTTAATTTGATAGAGCGACTTCCGTTTGACCCTGAAAAATATGGCACCATCCGCCAGTAGATGAGGGGATCAAAACGAGGCCTTGATCATCTTGCCGCTATAAATGACCCCGATAAACCAATCAACAGCAACGCGGATTCGTCTCCGTTCGCTGAACCAACCAAATTGCTGCCTTTCTAGTTGAGTTTGTTCGCGCATATTCATATCAAGGTCAAGCGAAAACTCGCTGTATGGTAACTGAAACGAGTTTGTTTGTTGGTTTGCCTTTTTTTTCCATTTTGCGGGGAGGGATGCAATTCGATCTCAAAAATTCAAGACGATATAAATCACGAGTTGCAGATGCCCTTTATACCTGACTTGTTCTCTTGAAGTTTTCCCTGGTCCATCGACAAAACCTGAGCGTCCAACTCAGTATTATCCTTGCAGAAAAACTCTTGAACGGTCTCGTGCAACAAGAAAGAAAACCATTGGTGCTGTTCTTCAGTTAAGAGCCGATCACGATAGGTTCGCGTACTCTCGTGACACCACAAGCGCAACAGTGTCCGAATCATTGGAGACAAAACTGCTGGGGTTTTTCTAGACATTGCACTTTCTCTTGGACCGCTAGCCAGCGATGGCCAACTAAGACGAACAACAGCCATTGACAAATTAAAAACTTCGGTTGAACTAATCGTTCAGGCCCCAGTTGTTCCAAGGGTGGATAGCGCTATCCACTGGATAAATCACTATCCACTGGATAAGCACTAGCAAAACCGACTGATTTATCCAGCGGATAGTGATTTAATTATTCAGTGGATAGCGCTATCCACCCTTCGAACAACTGGTGCCAGTTCATTTCCACCCTTAAGGTTACTTCCCACCTTCGCGGGTGCCCTTCGGAAAAAAAATCGTACGCGCCCCAGTTTAAATAAAACCCTAACAAACTATATATCATAAGAAAGCTTAGTAAATGCACTTTACCAAAAAAATACAATTTTAGCGATATTTTCTTTCAGGAAGTGTCAGGATCTCGTAAGGCGTGAAACGACCGAGGGTTCTTCTATTGAATTTATCGGCTATCTGATTGATCAGTACGAGCAAAATGACTGCACAGTCTTATTCACAAGGCATCAATCAACAAAAGTGTGTCAGGCTTTTTCGATATTCTGATTGGTTGTCTAGATATCTGCATCTAAAGTTGAAGTAGCTAAAAATGTGAGCTACTTCAACTTTAGATGCAGATATCTAGACAACCAATCAGAATATCGAAAAAGCCTGACACACTTTTGTTGATTGATGCCTTGTGAATAAGACTGTGCAGTCATTTTGCTCGTACTGATCAATCAGATAGCCGATAAATTCAATAGAAGAACCCTCGGTCGTTTCACGCCTTACGAGATCCTGACACTTCCTGAAAGAAAATATCGCTAAAATTGTATTTTTTTGGTAAAGTGCATTTACTAAGCTTTCTTATGATATATAGTTTGTTAGGGTTTTATTTAAACTGGGGCGCGTACGATTTTTTTTCCGAAGGGCACCCGCGAAGGTGGGAAGTAACCTTAATGGAAAGACTGGAGAGGTGCGGAGTGTGAAATATTATGGAATGTCAGCGATTTTGCAGAATTATTTATACAGTTATTTAAGGTGCGTCAAATTTGTGTTGAAGACGTGATATCTCGTGTTAAGTTTCCCATCAAGCCTGGTTTCCATATGATCGTCCGGGTAGTCCCCATCATCCAAGTCGTCTAAAATAATGCACAAGCGATTGGGACGACCACGATCGCTTAGGAAGAACTGAGTTTTATCCGGACGATTGGGGCCGGCGATGGTGTAAAATTTGAAGCGATCATATGGAAACACTCTCAAACGATAGGGACGATCGAGACGATCGTAAGTCTGTCTCAGAAGGCATCATTTTATCCTATAATTCATCGCTCTTTAAGCGTTTGAAAATGGCGGCATTTGCGGCATGTGCCGCATCTCCGAGTTAAACACCGCATGATTTATGGAAGAAGTATGAAAATATCCTTGCCTCTACAACAAATTCTCAATAAAGACTACAAGAACAAATTTAAAAGAATCAATTGCTGGAAAATCTGTGTCTGCGTGGGAGTCTCCTAGCGCTCTTCTACGGAGCAAAATTGAGAGAACAAGCAGATAACAAGCCACGAGGTTTGTTACTCGATCGACATGCTCCATTTTGTTTGTAAGTTGTGTTGTCGGATCCGGGAACATTGCCGACGACCGCGAGCTTCCAGTCTTTGAGACGATCGAGGCGATTATTTGGAAACCAGCAATCGTCCCGATCAACCCGATCGTCTCCAATTTTTTGGAAACGACTGGGATGATCATATGGAAACCAGACTTAAGGGACCTTAAAGTCTACGAGAGCAACGTCAGCGAGAACGCCACGACACAACAGACTTCAATGAGCAAAACAATGGCTCTTCACTTGCGTTTTGAACTTTGAGACATTTATTTATTTATTTTCCGTTCTCCGCCGATGTGTAATGTGAAATGACCAAATCTGAAGTTCTTAGGAAAACGCGGGGACACGGCGAATTCTGATTTTCTTTTACAGTTTGAACACCGTCCATTCCAGTTCAGTTCCTGGATAGTTGTTACTTTTTAGTATAAATCTACTAGCGTTCTATCACGAATGCCATTCTCTGATAGGCTACGCTAGTCGCTATCTATTTTGTGATAGCGAGTAGCGGTTTTCAACAAAATGGCGGCCACTTCGTCGCGTTTTTGAAGTGTTTCGAAGTGTCTGCGATGAGAATATAGATAATTTACTTGTTTAGTTTTGAACGACTAGTAGATCTATACTAAAACAATTAGATTATTCGCTCTCGATTTCTATGCGTGATAGATAGAAATCTCGAGCTCATAATCTAATTGTTTAGTAGAAGTTGAGCGAACTAGAAAAAGCAACAAAAACTTTGAAAAACGCAAAGTAGCAATTTGAATTGACGTTTTCGCGGACGTAGCGATCGCAGATCTTAAGGTCCCTATTATTAGACCTCATCTCCAGGCCGTAGAGTAAGCCTTACCTTCGGCCTTTCCAAACCCGCTCTATCCCTTGTTCGTTGTTCTTACTACGGAAATGTTGATCGCTCGTTACAGTAGCAACAGCTCCGGTCTTAGTCGGCAGTTCCGGTTCTATACTAGTCTCTGCAGCATTTTCCGTGCGCCTTCTTGCGCGAGGTCTGGGTCGACCACGTGATTTGGAGGAGAGAAGGGACATGCCTTGCACCACCCTGGAGAGTTCATGTTTGGTGAATAGGAAATGCGGGTGGAGTGGAGTGGGGCGAAGTTTTTGTCGGATCACGTTGTACATTTTGATGGTCGCTGATGACAGCGCCTGTTAATAGGAGGGAAAAACAGTTTCAGAAAGGTATGAAAGCAATTGTCGTTCAACAGAATACGGTTTATTCCGAATGCACAGAACACACGTTCTTTCCGGATTATTTTGGCGCGAAAATCGTGCGCGGCCGCCGAAATTTCAGACTTATTCGTGTCCAGACTAATTCGAGCTATATTTCCCAGGCCACCTCTTCAAGAACCATTCCGTTTTCGGAATAGGCGTTCTTTTGGAAAACCTTATTTCTGTTATTCCGTTAATCCTAAACCGGAATAGGAATAGATAGTCCCAAAATAATGCAACCCTATGTCAACTAATAAGCTGAACGCGAGGTAAATATCACCAGCCGAGGTAAGCGCGGGAAAACGCGTGAGGGCATCTTACTATTCTCACGGTTGGACTGAAACGAGCATGGAATTTTAAGCCAATCACCTTTGCTAATTGCTCATGGTGCGTCAGAGAGTACGCTGGAAACTCCTCCAACCAAGAGAGGAATACTGCACTGTAAATACTCCGCAGCGACTCAGAGGAAAGAGGAAAGAAAGATAAAACAGTCATCAATCTGGACAAGCGATGACTAACTGGATACGAAGCTACCCCTCCACAGGACGTCGCCGCACCGGGTGGTACACAAGCAGCCATAAACTGTAAGTGTTGAACTCTGTATAAGTGATATCGTTCCTTATTGTACATTGTGCCTGGAAGATACAATCATTGCACGAAATGCGTGGTTAAAGGAGTGATACTCGGTTGTAATAAACAAACAAACATACAAACAAAAACGTAAATACATAAATAAATAAACAAATTAACTAATTGATTAATTTAAACCCAGAAAACCAAGGAACGAAAGAATGATTGAATTCACTTAATTACTGCAAAGTATTCCTTCGAAATTACATTAACTTAATTGAACGAACGAGGAAGAATTTTACCAAACATAGTGCCTTGCCAAAGAGAAAAATCCTCTACCTTTCCCCTGACTTTCACATAGAATTTAAAACTTCCCACCAGGAGTTAATTTACATGAGGCACTCAAACGCGATGAGTGTGACATGGATGTACCTTGAGAGAGAATTTGTCTGAGAAGCTCAAGCGGAGGTTGAATGCCAAACGAATCAGCGCTTGCACAGTTGAGGTCATCAAGAAAGAACAGTTGGCTGCGAGACTTGGTGCCAGAAAGACTTCTTGTTCCAGCATTTCCAAGGGACCTCTGGAGGGCTATTTGGTTCATCTCTTTACGTTGGATTTGCTGCAGTTTGTGCTCGATTGCTTCCTGCAGGAGTTTGGAGGTCAAACCAGGAGACAGGCAAATCCGTGTTGAGTTGTAACGAGGGTTGATAAGAGTCTATGGACACAGTTAAAACGCGTGTTTAATGATTTCCTTTAGACTGTGCGGCTACGTAAATCAGCAAATAAGACGTCAAATGAGGTCACCTGACCCGTATGTCTAAGCTTGTCTTTGACCGGATATATGGTTGTGAGAGATAAAACAAAGGAAAGGAAAATCTTCCACTTTTTATTTAACAGAGATTTACCGTCCTTCTTTTTGTTAAGAACTCGAACATGAAATTGTCTTTTGGAGGATAGAAATTAAAACTCGATATTTCATTTGAGTCAAGTAAAACAGCGTGTTTATTGGTATGAATGGAGAGTGAGTTGTTTGTTTGATTGTCTGATTGTTCGTTTGTTTCACCTTGATCTTTACCGTCATCATCATCGTCACCGTCACGATTACTACTGTTACCATTACTAGCTCCCCTCATATTATGCTATAAAACAACAGGTGAATAATTCTTTAGTTGTCAGCTATCAACCAAAAGAAGCCTGCTCTAACCGTGCAGTGCGTGTACGTGGTTGACCTCTTGTCTGTGTGATAACTTACCTGAATAAGCGAGGACTTCCCTTCCCCCGCCTGACCAACCAACAGCACTGGCTGACGGGTGGATAACATCAAATCAATCAAGTAGAAATAACGATCTAACTGTCGAAGAAAAAGAAAAAAAAGGCAAGTCTTAAAGGACGGTAGGCCTACGCGAACCCATTGTCAAATACTCAACACTTAAAAAGTGAAATCAAGAATGCCGAAGAAGTACGCGTTATTATAAAGCAGGTGTCAGTTGACCAACTGTGTATGTCTTTTATAAGCCTTTTCCACAGGCAGCCACTTCGAGTCTCGCAGGACTGAAGACTTGTTTTGCCCTCATGACCAAATCTCCTTCCCAAACTTATATAAACTCAACTCGAAGCTCGGGATACACGATTTGACTCTTCCTGGCCAACGTGGCCACCGCATGATAAGTTCCTATACTAGGAGCCCATAACCCGGAGGGTACAACTCCCATACCAGGGCTATGTCACGGCATTTTTACAGGCCGAGCTATTTTTAGACATGTTTTTTCCCGCGAAAAGTTCAGTTCCAGTTCGCACGCGTCCAAGCAGTTAATTATGCAAGGGTTATGATTGGCTAGCAAGGCTCCTGTGGGAGATTGAATTCGCGGGAAAATCAATATAAAAATAGCTCGGTCCGTGAAAACGCCGTGACACAAGTATATTGAATTTTTACGCTCCGGGTAATAAGCTCCTGCCTATACGTAATTGAGAGGTTATTATGACTATGTTTCTTCTTGTTGTTGTTGTTTTTATTTCCCCCTCTTTTTCTTGTACATCAAACAAATGGTGACCAAGAAGAGCCAATTACTGACTATAACCATTTTTCAAGCGTTCCCTTTTCCCACCGCCTTAATAGATGGCGCAGACGATTTAAAGAGTTGTTTTGAGCCGCATAGTTCCCTCCATGGCTACTAACAACGCAAAATTGGGTGTAAAATGAGATTGCTCTCACATGACCTCGTGGCGGCCATATTGGTCTACCGAAACAATGCAAATATTTCCTATTGCTTCAGTAACCAACATGGCCGCAGGCCAACAGAGCGAAAACGATTCATAAGAGAAATTGACTATTGATACCTCGGTAACGACAGTGTAAAAGGAAGGCAGGGTCTTGTGTTGTGACGCAGGTCTCTCGTCCCATTTCACAAGTCCAGCTTTGCTGAAATCCAGCCAGTAGTCGTAGACAGATCCCTCTGGCGGCACTAGCACGGGATAAGGACCCGACGACAAGAGCTGGCGCGCATGCTCGTCAAACTTCATAGCGTATCTTGACAAGGAAATGGAGCGCAGTGCATTTGTGAGATAAAACCATATGGTGAAATGAAAAATGATAATACTTTAGTAAACGTAGCAACTTCGAAACCACTTTACTAAGTAAGCATTCCACAGAAAACCACTTCTCGCCATTAAGCAACAAAATTAAAGCTAATCGTGAACAAGACGACCGACGGCGTTTCCGTGGGATGCACAAACGGTTAACAGAAATTGTAAAAGTACAACGGTTAGTCCAGATCCGAGTTCAAGGTGCGGGTTAGATCGCTAGAAGTCGTCTCCAAATCGCTTCTAACACTTCCCGCACGATACTGGAAATTTAATTAAAAAAAAAAAATTTGTGACTGAGAAGAAAAATAAAGAAAAAAAAAACAACATCAAGAACAAGTCAACAACACAGATATTAAGCATGGTCACCAATCCAAGTAGTAACCCCAGCCAACAGGGCTTAACTTCAGTGAAAAGCACAAGCACGTGGCTAATGACCATATGAGACCACGATGGAAAAAAAAAAAAAAAAAGGAATGAGCCCGATTTTTGGACGTAGTCTGCCTGTGGCATCCCACGTAATTAGTCGCGCGCGTTTTCCCGTACTTGGTTCGGGTCACATGTATTTGTTTCTTGTTCTGAATGAGTCATTTGACCGCCTACGTCGGTTGAAATTGGGCCAAAGCACTCCCTTTGCTTTTGATTTTATGATATGATGCCTACGAACGATACACACGAGCGATACGTGCTCTGTTTTCACTTCATTGGAAAGATTTTTGTCATGATAGCTCGAGATGATTCCCGGCCTAAGTGAGTAACTAAAGTAGTTTACAATACCTTTCATGTAGGTGACCGCCAAAAGCCCACACGAAAGCGAATGCAAATGAGCTGGTTACCCTCCCTGTGTCACTCGCCGAGATACCCGAGCTCTGTCTGCTGCTTATAGAACCGACTGATTGGCCGTGCTTTTGACTGATCATCTGCATAGCGCTGTCCTCATCCTCGCGAAGAATGTGCCTGTCAAATATAGCGTACAGATAGCGCAGTAGGGTCTGCACCTCATAAATCCCTGTAGCTGTTTTGGAAGGAGCGTGACTTGGCGCGTACCCTTCTGTAAGGACTGACTGGCAGTGTTCGCCCAGGAATTTCAATGTACAGTCTACTGTGTGATCCATTAGAGACGAGATGACCCCCAAGCTAAAACAAGAAAAGAAAAATAGCAATACTATGAGCACAATGACACAAGAAAAGGCCACTACAAGGTTTGAGAAGCAAACAGTTAAAACGACCTGGGCGGAGTTGCTCGAAGCTTGGTTTGGGATCACCCCGGATAAATACCATGAAAACCAATAGGTTTTGATTGGACTTCCCCGATTGTTAACGCTAACCATGCTTCGAGAAACTCGGCCCTGATTTCAAATTACTCACATAAAATAGAACACGCCACTTTTCAGTTCACTTCAGCCTCTTCTTGCTAAAAGCAGCTTTCATTCGTATGGAAACCAGAACTAAATACCATCACAAAAATTTCGCGTTTGGACTCGCTTTGAAACAGAGGCTGACGTGCCCTCGGAAATGGGCTTTTCAGCATCTGCTTCTACCTGAACAATCAAATCCATTCCTACAACACTAGAAATTTCCATGCCTTCCGTCTACCATATTGCCGTACTAATAATTAAGACTTTTTTTCCACGAACCAATTATTTCTACTTTACTTGACAACGAAATCATTAACTCTAGTTCCTTGTGTTCCCTTATGAAAAAAGCTCAAAAGTATAAACATATAAAATCCTATGAATAAGACTCGATTACATATTGCTTACTCAGTTTAAATTTCAACACCATTTTTATTCAACCAGTAGCACTTAATTCGAGGAGGCCTAATCCCTCGTAAGCTTCAAGTGTCTAGTTTCCTTTAGGTCTTTGCCACTTTTCTCTATCCTTTTAATTAGTTTTTTTTTTTTGGCAAAATACATAGAATAATTAATTAATAAAACAATCAATCAATTGATTGATTATCAATTAATTAGTTAATTAATTAATTAATCAAAGGACCCTATTTGCCCGCTTACCCTCTTTTGGTAATGTCCCATCTAGCATGCGCTCCCTTCATCCAAGACCTGAAGATCACTTTCCACCCAACAGTGTTTTCAGGGCAATGAATAACACCACAGCGAGTAATCAAGGCGGGCGACACGTGAGCAAGTTCTGTCACTTCAAACAGGAGGCTTACAGTTTCTGAAAGCAGATAATAAGAAGGCCTGGATTAAAACGAATACGGGTCCCCTGAGGCAAGAGGCAAGATCAGTTTTAAAATCAGGATTATGGTGGCGTGGTAGTCTATGGATGGAAACGCTTAACGATTCAAATGGCAAGGTGCGCTCTACAGATAAAAGCTTCCCATCTCACCAGGCTGTGTGATGGTTTCACCATTTCCCAAATTCAATGCACTAGTGGAGTCCAGCAGGGTTCCCATGTTTTCCAGCCAGGTGTCATCCATAGGGCCATCAAGAACCATCCACTTCTTCACGTGACACAGGGCGCCCATCATGCGGGCAATACGCTGTTTGTCGGAGGACTGGCTTTTTAGAAGATCTGTCATCGTGTTACATGTCAAATTGGCGTCGCGTAGCCATTTGGATACTAATCCGTCCTCCCAGACTCCACTTTCTGAATGCTGGCTTCCAAACAACTGCGGAGAAACACAAATAGAGAGGAATTAAGACAGTACATTTGGGCCGAGTTGTTCGAAGCAAAGTTAGCGCTAACCCGGGTTAAATACCATGACAAACTGTAAGTTTTAATCGGGCTTAACCTGGGGTTAGCGCTAACCCCGCTTCGGCCTTGGATTTTCGCGACGGTTAGACTTTGACAAGATGCATGCACGTTGCAACTTAACGATTCCTTTGTTGCTTCAGACACCAGTGACTTACCTCCTCACAAGTCAATGCCTTAGGAAACACAACCGAAAGGTCTACTCGTGGCCAAACTGCTTCCTTAACTTCAACCACAGAAGCCTTGGCCGGTCTCAAAGAATTGCTGATTCTCCTTTCGGCGACGGTCTGCTTGCGTGTTTTCCCAGTGGGTTGAGCCGTCTCGCCATTCATTCTATTCAGCGCACTTGCAAGTGTTGTATACAAGGTGGTTTTCCCGGAGCCTGGACAGCCAAGCAGGATCACGTTACGGTTTGTTTCCAAGCTGCTATGAAGCTGAATAATCTAAGGAAATAAATCAAGAACAGGAGAATTGGAAAGACACTGGCTTATGTCCAATATGGCACAAACCAAGAGAGGATGACTTGAGAAAACACATCCCTATGCACCCCGATAATTATTTTCAATCTATTTTTAAATTTCGCGCCACGCGTAGGAGGCTATTGTTAGCCTCAGCCCCATGATATCGCAATTCTTATTTCGCATGACGTACTAAAAATAGATTGGAAAAAAAAACTATCATTGATAGAGGGCCATGTATGGGGGATGTGTTCTCTTACCGCATCCTCTTTTACACAAACTGAGTTAGATCCTGTGTTGCCGTTGACGACCAGTCTGACCGGATGTTAGGTCGTACGGTTTCAAACGGATGTAAACTTCACAAACCGGAAGTCAGCTTGCAGGAAGGAAAGATGTACACGGATCGACACATGGATCGAGATGATCCAGTCAGGTCGTTATGACCTTGCGTGGCGTTTATTTTAAGTAAAGAACGTCGTAAGCAGGGCCTGCTAAAAACAGTGATGTGCTTAGAACCTTTGAGACGACCTCCTGTCTAACTTGAAGACCGTTGGCTCTCAAATGCTCTTTGACTTCTTCAACCAACTGCGAATCTCCTTCCGTTGACACAGACATCAAGACACTGTGAGCAAACACCTCATCTACTGCTCGGGAGAACAAAGTTTTATCGTCCAACAATAATTTGTTTCCGAAGTAAGTGAACAGTGAATGCACGACGGCATTTTCCTCTGACTGGCGTCTCTCCAGGCTTTCAAGAAACTGGCTTCTCGTACTGGTGTCAGGCACTTTAAGAAAGAAGAAGGAAGAAATGAAATGGTGTGGTAGAACTCAGATATACAATCCTCCAGCGAACTTTACAAACGCAAACGTTTCTTACACACGGTTACATCGCACACACTTTAAGTAATATATCAAACACGAAGAAGAGTTTTTCATCAGATATCCAAACACCGAAAAGCGAGTTGAAAAACGAGGCCGAAGGCCGAGTTTTTTTTAACCAAATTCGAGGTGCTTGGATAGAGGATGAAACACTCTTTTGTGTGTTTGACATTGCTTCTCAAAGGAATCAGTATTTTAAGAGAAATTTGAGTTTAAAGTTGCCGAAATTTTATGCTAATTAAGATCACATATCCAAACTTCCTTCACGGTTGTGATTTCTTTTGTTTCGGGCTCATGAATTATTACACTTTACGACCAATAATAGATTGCTCCCGCGGGGCTGCACGATTCGATATCGATAAATGACTTCATTCATTTACCGGGCTTAAAATTCACCATATCTTTTACAAATTGTTTAAATCCAAGACTCACCAGCCTCACTTTCAGATTCAGGGACTGATTCTTCCATGACAGAGCTCATGACTGTTGGACGCCTCTTCTTCGCCATCTCTTTCTTCAGCTGTTTACCAGCCAAAATAGTGACCATCTTCATACTGCGCAATCCAAACGAGTATTGAGGCTGATGAGAGACCTTTTCAAAAAACCAAGCCAATCAGACAGTGGTTATCATTAAGAAATAACAATTTATAACTTCGCTTGACTGTGGAAGTAAGAGGGGCCCTAAAGAGGAGACAAAGGTTTGCGGTGATAAATGCACAATAGGCCATTTCCGAATTGCTGTTTGCCTCTGTTTCAAAGCGAGTCTTGGTGCTAAACCATTCAAACGATAATGAGTTTTGTATTTTCATGCAAATCAAACTCATTATCATTTGAATGGTTTAGCACCAAGACTCGCTTTGAAACAGAGGCAAACAGCAATTCGGAAATGGTCTATTATTTCCACTGGAGCTGATCACGCAACCAAACGTAGATAAACGTCACGATCACGCTTGCCATGTTAACACTAAATTCCATGAACAATGCAGTTCTCAAAACTGTCACAAGATAAAGTATAAAACAAGACACAAAGCAAAACCATCACGACTTCACTATTTTTACAATCTTGTGAAATGATTACATTTGAATCACCTGTTGATTGATTAGCTTGAAGAAAATGTCTATCTTCATAGCAAGGGCCTTGGCCTCGATAAAACCACAGCAAACCAACCATACTTCTACCACAGAACGACAGTCGGGAAATAGCATTGAAACGGGCCTAAGCTGTGCCTGTTGATTCAAAGCCACAACAGTGGATAATGAAACTCGAAACTACCTCTTAACAAGGGACAAAAAGTTAGCTTCCTCTCCCACCCAGCTTCCTTTTCCTTGAGCCCGCCTCTACCTGCGGGTCTAAAGATGCATGCTTCCTTTTTTTGCTGTTGTTGAGTAAAGCTTTTGGTGTTACTGTTGTTGTAGATTTTGGAACGGGAAGGTAAGATACCAAGCCCTCGCTCGCCACAAAATATGGCTGAATTGCAGACGTAAACAATTGTAACAATAAGTCGTAAACAATTGTCGACAACAAGGTAAGCAAAATCTTACTCTGAAGTTGTCAGGCAAATCGGCATTCAAACAGTAGGACCCTGACATGGTCATAAAACAACCGTACATCGCACTGGCCGGCAAGAGTTGTCCTTCCAAAACAATGCTTCCCAACAAAGGCATCTCGAATTCTCTAAAACTGGTTTGTTTCTTGCGTTCCATTGTTGTCGTGTCTTGAAAAGTTTCAGGCAGATTTGCCTGTGATTTCAGCGAGGATGAAAAGTTTGGCGAGTCATCCATGTAAAAATCGCCGTCTTGCAGATCGCTTCCTTTTGTGACAGTTAAATGTCTCTTTCTTTGCGCAAAGTGAGATCTCTAAAAGGGGGGAAAAAAGCACTCTGACCTTTAAGATTTAGCGTGATGATTTTTTTTCCCTCTACTTGTGTCATTTGCCGGATTGCTTAGTTGGTTGTTGATCTTACTGGTTACTGCAATTACGCGATCGCTTTTGCATTTGGGTTTTGTTTGGTCTTAGATTGGATCATAAAACTTGCGCGAACGATGTATAAAAGTAAATCCAATTGCGACTCAATCGCTCTGCATTTCCCGCGCTTGGCACCGGACGCGTTAACTTGCTTTGCGCTCTGATTGGCCAGTAAAATCAAGTCCAGAATTATACAATGATTTGTGATTGGCCGAAGGGTGCCTTTCCTTCAGAACGCCATTGGCTCAATCTGTAATGACGTTGATTTGGGTGTTACGGCACTCAATTGAAAATATTCATCGTAATTCATCAAAGCTTACCCAATCGAGATCCGGTGTACGACTGGGAGAAACTGCTTCCTTGGGTAATGGAGTTAATGTAGTCACGCTATTCCTTCTTTCAGCGGCTTTATCCTAAAAGAAGTCAAAATGACACTGAGGACGCTTTCCTTTTGTCAGAACTTGCCGGCCAGTTTGCAAAGGAAACGCAACAATTTGAACAAACAATTCATGGTATCCCTCACATTCTTTCAGAGGAGTATATATCATGCACGAGAAGCGTGTTATTTTGAATGAGTTGTAGAGCTAGCCCACCCAAATATCCGGTCTGGCCAGTCAGTTCTGACAAATGGAAAGCGCCCTGAGATAGCTGCTTGTCGGTGCATTTTTGCTTCTCCCCTGCATTTAACTTGCAATCAGCAGAAGAGAAACTGAGGAGATAAACTAAACATGATCCCGGTCACAAGCCCGCCCGCTTATAAGACCCCAGGTCTATGACCAGTTGCTAACATCAGTGGCGTTACAGCTCAGTTGGTTAGGGCGTCGCACCCGCATCGCGAGGTCACGGGTTCAAACCCCGTTGAAGTCCTGAATTTGTTTTTTTTTTCAGGCTTCTCCACGCAATTGCTAAAGTTGCGTTCATGCAATTCCCTGGGACTGAAGATGCACAAACATGCCTTTTGACTATCCGTCTTGGAAATTCCTCTTGCCGTGTACTGAGAGAGTCCAAACTTCTTCAAGCATTTCAGTGAAGTTGCGATGGTGGAAAGATGTTCGCCAAGAATAGAGAGGACACTGGAACCGAGACAATCAACATCCTCAAAGCAGGCCCAGCTTCCAGAGCTAACAATGCCATGCAAGTAACGCACAAGCATGCGATTTGTTAACTGTTCAGAGCAGTTAAACATGACTAAATATCGTCCAAAGGCCTGCAAAATAATCAAATGCGTTTAAAATACCAGTGTAGCCACTGTAGTGATCAGCAGAAAACACGTAATCGATTTCAACTTTACCAAGGGACTGCTAATTATTCAGTTGCAATGCGCTTGTTTCGAGCGGTTTTCAATTTAAGTGTCACATGCAAGTCATTTCGCGATTGATTTGGTTTTGTATCACTACGCGTACTAATTGGCTCAAAAATCTCGCACCACATTCTCAGCCAATCAGTGGCAAAAGCAAACCCATTTGGGACTTGCCCGCACGCGCTTTCCCGCGCTTAAAGCCGGCTACATGCATCTGCTTTGTTAGTCTGCGTCTGTCCTGATTGGGCAAAGAAATCACTTTGGTTTTGGTTTTAAGACACTCAAATGAAAAGCGCTCTAAAGAGTCAACACTGATATACCTTTGACAGATCTTTAATAGTTTCTGTCTTCCCAATACCATCCAGTCCAACAGGGACACCACAGTGGTGAGACTTCAAAGCCATGGTCAGCGCAAGGAAGCACCTTTGGGTTAAAGGCGTCATAACAAGCCTCGGTGTTGGGCCGAGGTATTCATAGCCATACACAAAGCTGGTACCAAGCTGACGAAGACTGCAAAGTCCAATCTCATGCGTGCGGTTGATAGGAATTGTGGGCGACCCAGACGCACTGTTTTCCCCTTGGTAAGAAGAGCAAATGAGCGGTTTCGTTTCTATCTCTTGGCGCAACTGACTAGTCCATTCGAAGCTGTTGACATCTGTGATACCCTTGTTAATGAACTCTGTACGAGAGATATTAATTCATAGCATTAGCGTTTGATGGTTCCAAAGAAACGTGTGCGCCCGTCTTTCTTTATGCTGCCATTAGCTGCTTTCGACTCGAATATTGCTGACTATCGCATTGGACATCGTAAAAGTACTCCGGCCTGCTACCGTTCTCTCTTAAAAAGCCCCCTACCCACCTCCTCTTGATCCACCCGTGACCTCGCGATGCCGGTGCGACGCTCTAACCAACTGAGCTATGAAGCCACTGATGTTGGGAGCTGGTCATTTGTGGGTTCAAATTTTCCCGTGATGAATGAACAGATGAAATGATATATGAAATGAACCATATATTGAATCATATATTGTTTTTGTTTGTTTGAATGTTTGTTTGTTTTAATAAAGGATGCCAGTTCATACTGTACACGAACAAACTTGTTAACAGTTAAGAATTGGAACTAAGCCATTGAGGTAAAACGTAAACCTGACTGAAATACCCTCTTCTCCTTGACTATAGAAAGTCAAGAGAAATGACGTTAACTGATTACGTACCCAAGACTGTGTCCCTTTGATTTATTGCCATAGCAACTAGACCAGCGAGCAGCGATTCAAACCGGTCATTTACGGTACTTGAACCTTTGTGTTCCAAGTTTTTCCTGATAGCTGATGACAAATCATCCACGTGGCTGCTAAGCACCTTCCTGCACGATGGAAACAATCATTCGTTAACCTCGTTAACCCCAATTAGCGGCAGGTGAACACGACTTTTCGCCAAACTGGGCATTGTCCGTGTAATGGTCATACTGTACACTATCATAAAGCAACTAAAAGCCAAATAGAACTTAAAAGAATGACATGCTCGAAGGACTTTAAGTCTCATTTCAAAGCATCAATATATTTAAAATTATCTGTAATGTCTCTTTAAAAGCCTATTTTTTCTCGTATAGTTTGTTAGTCCCTTTAGTATTTGTATTCCCTTGTAATTTACACGCGTTCATTAGTCCGTTTCAGCGTCCTTCATGTTCTTTTGTAAGTTCCGTTGTTATCACCTTTAATTAACACTTAAGTTTTGCCGTATGTAAATTTTCACCTAAGTTTCTTTATAAGTCAAGTTCAAACAACAGTTTCAGTTGGTTCCACGCCGTCCTGGCTGATCCAGCAATTGGTAAGTTTTTCCGAGTTCTATGGTTTTTTAATACTTCCTTTGTGTTTAGTTATCTTGTTATTCCATGTTTGTAAACGTTTCGTAATTTAACTTTGTTCTTAGGTATTTACCAACGACAACATGTTACGTTGGAGTCAATACAATTGCTGAGTGCTATGTCGAATGGTCCCCGACCATTTCATTATGTTTACAGCGGATTTCTATCGATCGATTAATCGACTGACGGACGAACGGACGGACGCGGACGGGCGGACTGACTGGTTGATCTCTTTTGCCTTTGGCGTTTAAGATTACTTCCATGGTAATACTTTTGTTTTCCGTTTGTTTTTCTTTCCTTTGTTCCCGTTAAATATGAAATTGACACTTGTAATATTCTTCAAGATGGGGCACAAACCGATTGAACAATCTAACATGCCTTAAATTGGAGAGTTCTCGCAGACTTCCACGTTGTAGAGCCTCGGTCATGTTCTTGCTCCACACGATAGCCTCAGCAGATAAAACACACTGACTTGGAAATTTCACCATAATGTGATCGGAAGACGATACTTGGAGCACTAAGTGTGAAAAATACACAACGATGAGCGATCATTATACAAGAAGCGCTTTGATAAAACACCGTAAGCTTGCGCTTCGAAGGGTATTCAGCAGACCGCTACCCTTTTCAATAAGACTGTATACGTACCGCCCACAAACAAGAATGCAAGCAGACTCTATCAAGTGTGACCGGAGACACATCAACATTCTTACGGCGCTTTCCTTTTGTCAGAACTGGCCGGCCAGACCGGTCAGTTGTAGAGAAAATGCGACAGATTGAGGGAACAATTGCATGATAATCCCTCACATTCTTTTAGAGGAGAATATATATCATCATAGAAGTGTGTTAAGTTGAAGGCGTTGTAGATTTAGCCCTTTCAAATGCCCGGTCTAGCCGGTCAGTTCTGTCAAAGGGAAATCTCCCGTAGAAGCGTTTTCTTTCCCATTCGATGAGATAAAAACACCACAAAAACTCAAATAAACAGAACTCAAGCAAACTCGCTTCGGCGAGGGTAAGCGCAATGAATTGACGGTATGTCGGGATAAAAGACAAACAAAAACAAGGGTTCTATTAAGTTTCCTTGAACCTGTTGCAAACAATTCAACAACAACAACAGAGTCCAAAGTGCACAGGGGAGGCACATATGCAAGTTCTCACCTAAAGAGCTCGACAATTCCAGTAATTTTGAAGCACTCTCCAGGCCACCAAGCCTTCTTTTCACACATTCTGCAAGACTTCGTACCAATGTATTCCTCATTACCTCTTCCAATGTAGCAAGCCAGCTTTGGGGACGCGGCGAGGCAGGGATGACTGACACCAGCGGAACAACCTCCTGTAGTAACCCCTCCAGTGCAGTGACCTGTAGCAGATGGGCTACATGGGAAAAAGGGTAAAAGCACCGTTTGATGACCTTGCACCACTTAACACGTTGTACTTAAAAGGATTAACAAAACAGCAAAAACGGTTTCCCGCCAGAGTACCCGGCGTAAGTTATATGATAGTGGCAACAGTCATTTGAGCAGTTTTCAATTGAGCCACGAAAGTATTTATGCGATCGATTTGGTTTTAGTTTTGGTTTGCATTATGACTGGATAAAAAAATTTGCACGAACTTTTCAACCGATCAGATGCATAAACTAAAACCAATAGACCTTATCACGCCGCCAATAGACCTTTTCAAGCCGCCATCTTGACGGGTAGGCAAAGCGTAAATAATTTACAGTGTTTGCATGGGGCCGGGATCCGATGTCAAATAATTTTCGTAAAACGTTACCTCAGAAAGAATGTTGAATTGCGAACCGAAGGTACAGGGCAAAGTATTATACTGACTGACCAATTTTTCGGGACCTTTGCTTGAAGTTGTCCGGTGGCGTTTTCGATTTTCCAAATATTTGTTTGTAATTTTTTCCCACAGTTTCCTGCGGACTGAAAATTCCCGCGAAAAAAAATTACAGACAAATATATGGAAAACTGGAAACGCTACCGGGTAACGTATAGCGAAGATTAGTCCCTAACAATTGGTCAGTATAATCCTTTGCCCTGTATCTCAAGTTCGCAACTCATACATTTTTCTGAGCTGACGTTTAAGGAATATTATTTGACATCGGATCCCCATACAAATACTGTAAGTTCTTTACGCTTTGCCTGCCTGTCAAGATGGCGGCTTAAACCGTCATAGGACCCATTGCAGCTCAGTCGCTCAGGTTTTCTCGCGCTTGGCGGCGGTTGTGTTCAGTGCTCTGACTGGCCAGTAAAACTGCTGACGGTTTACATCCCGGAAGTATCGACACGTAAAACATTGAGCCCAAATCAATCTTTCAGATCAACACCAGGGCATTACCAAATACTTCCATGCATTCTCGATTCTCGAGAGGGCCTGTTTCGCGTTTCTATCTACGACATTCGCAGGTTCTTACCCATTACTTTAACTGTAACTGAATTCGAAGGTACAGGCCCGTTACAGGACCTCGCGAATCACGTGCCTGGGTATCTTTGCCCCACAAAGTGCCTATGCGGGTTTCGCCGGCATTATTGAAAAATTACCGTTAAGCGCCGTATCCAGAGAGGATGCCAGATTCAAGTTCCCATCCTTCGGCAAAGCAAACTGGAGATTCTTTACACCAGGAAAGCACTTCCTCACAAATGGAAGCAGGTCTTTTGGGTTGCGAGACCAGGCTAGTAAACTGAGCAGGTCATTGTCGCTAAGGAAGAACAGCCGTGGAAATGCAACACGGGCCTTTTGGATGTAATCATTGACCAATCTGATTAATTCTTCCTGTTAGGATAAAAAGGAACAGGAGAGCTGCATGAGCAATTCAACACTACAATATAGGGCAAGTTTCAGCAGGTTTGATGAACAAGACTAACATCTCAAAAAGTGACATCCAAAACGCAAACGTTTTCTACACGTGTTGGTCTGACAGGGTGCAAGTAGTAAGACCTATAAAAGCTGTCTGTGCATGGGTATGTCACATGAGCATTCGTCGCTCCACTTAGCGCTTGATGCTGCCATTACGTTCTCATGAGCAGTTTTCAGTTTAGTGTTGAAAGCAATATTATAATTGGTTTGGTTTTCCTTCACCATGAAAAATCTCGTGCTTTTTTTTTCAGCCCATTAGTTCCGTTAAGCCGCCTGTCTCAACATATGCCTGACCTCAATCAAACAGTTTCATTATTTATTGATTATTTAGCCACCCTGACCAACACAGCTCGTGCACGCTGTTGGACGAAAACGTTTGATCGTTTAGCGAGGGCTTTACACCAACTGTGCCTTGCTCGCACGCGTTTTGCCCGCGCTTAGCATCGCATGCAGGCATTTCCTTCGAGATCCGATTGATTCGTAATAATTCAAATAATTTGTATAATATAATTCGTAATAATTCTGCTCACCTACAAAGCTCTTCATCAACAGTCTATCTACATTCTAGACCTGATACGCCGCCATTCAACGTCTAGAACGCTGCGGTCTTCTATAAACCGTTAATTTTAATCTTAAGTGGTATGGCTATAGACCATTCTCTGTTTCTGCTCCAGAGCTCTGGAACAAGCTGCCAAATGATATTCGCTCTTCTGACAATTTAACTTTTTTGAAACGAAAACTTACGACTTATCGTTTTAAAAATCATTTTCAGTACGTATAAATTCTATTGAACTCTTATTTTTATCATTGTAAAGCGCTTAGAACAGGTGTGGATATAAGCGCTATATTTAACAATTATTCGCCGAAGGCGAAGTGAATATTGGTGAATATTTACCGAGACGTAGCCTGAGGGGAATAATTGTTGTAGTATACTTTTCAGCGGTGAATATAAGAAAATGCAAAACAACGTGCTAAAACACGATAAAAAGGCACGAAAAGTTCTTGCTTAGCTTAGCAGCCGCGCCTCCAAAATGTTATATTTACCGGGTAGCGCGGTGAATATAACACCGAATTCTTATATTCACCGCTGAAAATTATACTAAAAATAGTTATTATTATTAATATTATTATTATTATTATTATTATTATTATTATCATTATCATTATTATTATTAGCGGGGCTCCCACGCGCGCGAAGCGCGTGGGACAGAGCCCCATACTCATGGAATATGGTCAACCTCTTTTCGTTTGGTTGTCACGTGACTGACCGAGCGTACGTACGTACGCGTCTACAGATTGTACGGGTAGGGTAGGGGAGACTATCAAAAGGAAGGGAGGGGTATCTCAGGCGTGTCTTGGCAAATCCACATCTTTTATATTGGACATTCACATGGTCAATTGACAGCTGTCAAAACGGGATAGCCACTGACCAGTATCA
>BLFK01000742.1:61474-72782 GCA_014634185.1 Astreopora myriophthalma
GGCTAACTCTACAATGCCTCGAAAACAACACACTTTGAGCATGATATATAATCCTATGAAAGTTTGTGAGGTAATATCATGCAACTGTACCTTCAAATCGTTACATTTTCTTTGCAAACTGACCGGTTTGGCCGGCCAGTTCTGACAAAAGGAAAGTGCCCTAAATTATGCACTCTCTTCTCCACTTGCATTAGCCGTGAACTTAACACCATGGGATTGGTGTCCGCTTCTCTGAGAATGCTAGGAGAGTTTGGGTTCGCGTTTATTTTTTTATTATTATTATTATTAAATTAATTAATTAATTTATTTATTTATTTATTTATTTATCAATACTGTCACTATCACTATCGCTATCGCCATCGCCATCACTATCGATATCATTATCACTATTATTTTGCTATGCATATTTCGTAGGTAACGAACACAAGTCTCTTCTTCTGGTGGAGTTTTCAAGGCTTTGGCTTCCAGAAGTGTGAAATACAATTTCAGGACATCTGCAGGTAAAATAGAGTTTCTGGTTCGAAGGGCCTCGGGATAAGTCATTGGAGAATCCACCCTCACGTCTAATATAACTTTCAGACAATCAACTGACGTTGCCGTTGTAACGTTTCCCGCCAAACAAAACTGAGCACAACAACACAGCAGATTCACATATATAATTACTAAATAATAATAATTACAAAAAGTACGTTTTCTTACTTTGTATTTTTCATCCACTTCTTTGAATCTTTCATTGCTATCCTTTATGGCTTTTCTTATTTCTGGCTCTGTGAACACGTTACTGAGGTACAGCCACTAAAATGTTGAAGCCACATACGAAACCATTAATGATTACCAGCATGAAAACTCAAACTTGAACATACTTCTATCAGGGCTGAGTGAGCTCAAGAATATCGTCGCCCTACAGAGGACTTCGCTATATACATGTACACCGGCGTTCGTTAACTCGAGGTCCCACTTTAACTCCAGTACAGGCTAACCATTGTGTAAAACAAAAACTGTTCCATGATTTTATATTGATACCTTTTTCTGACAATCCGCCCAAATGTCGGTTATGTTCTCGATTTCTTGAAGGCAGCTGATCCAGGTCTCAACTAACGGCTTTAAATCTGCTACGTGCGGAGAGGTCAACATGGTATGCAACGTAACCAGGTTGTCCTAAATAAAAAAAAAAACAAACTAATAAAACTAATACCAACGCACTTACCGGGCAAATCACATTGTTAAGAAATTACACCCTTCAGCCATTCGCAAATCGAAGAAATTAGCTTCACTGACCAATCAGAACCCAAAAAAGGTGGACGCAAACGGCACCAAGTGCGGAAAAATGAGAGTGGCTAAGTCGCAATTGGTTTTATTTTTGCATCTGATGCGTTGAAAAGTTCGCATTTATTCTCGTCCCTGTTTAGAAACATGAACAGGAACATGGGTTTATTTTCGCCCGGATTTTAGAGTAGCTTATGGAGCTAACATCTCTGAGCATCTACCCACCCAACCTGAACAATGACATTATATACACAAAAGCCAGACCACAACACCGGGATCTCCGTCCCCTACTCTTCGCGAATAGTGTGTGGGTTTTTTAACGTGCCACGAAGTTACTTACGAACAAGGGTTGTGAGACGGGACCTACGGTTTATCGTCCTTATCCGAGAAGACTAGAGAGTCTAACCATTTGCAGATGTCACTGCAAAGGCAGCACTTTCTCCTCAGTTATTTAAAAAGCCCGAGTGATGGTCCGGCCGAGGTTCGAACCCACGACCTCCCGCACGATAGTCTACCAACGGAGCTAGAATATGTTATAAAAATATCTTTGCGAATAAGTGGAATACGATTTCTTAAAAGAAAGCCCATTCAGAAAACAGAATAGTTTTCGAGGTGGCTTCAGTTGAAAGCCAGCACAGACAATAGTCTAAACCCTACATCTGCACCCGGACATCTCTGCACACCGTGCTCGATCCCCACTCCCATTCCCCCGAAAAAACAACTACAACAACAAACAAACAAACAAACAAAAAACCCCGCATATTCCAAGTATTCCGACCGTAACTACTCTCTTCATTCGGAACTTGTTCCGTCCATTCCGCTATCGGGGTAGGGTAGAAAGAGCACGATGACATCCCGCGCAAAACGAAAACAGAATAGGCGCCAAAGGAACACGATTACCGAATATTCCGTTAATTAATATTCCGGAAAAAAAAGTGCCAAAAGAACGCACTCTAATCTAAAGAAACGAATAATACAGCTAAATGATATCCTTTCACAGCTAGCTCTTCTACACCGATCCGTCAAACGAGTCAACTGACAAATAAAAGAAGTCACACGTAGCATTCTACAATCACATTTTCCGTTCCATATTCTCCCAGGATAATTCACTATACCTCAATAATACATTTCAATTCACCAATTCCAATGAGAATAAACATGTCTGGCACAGAAGAAGGAGTCTTCGGCTTTACTTTCACATTTGCCTTGGTCTGAATGAGAAAAAAAGACGAATAAAATACAATTATTTTGTCAGTAACTATCTTCCAAGGCATCGTTGAAAATCAAAACAATCTAGCAACTAGATACTGGGGGTTGTGTAGCTTTAAGTTGCTTTAGTTAGACCATGCACGGTGAGCTGGCTACTAGGAAAACAAGTCATTTTAAACAATCGATTCGGGTTATTTCGACCGCACATAGCTTTCGTTCCAACACTGCCAGCGGTTTAAAGGATAAAAGGTGTGCCAATTATACAGTTTTTCCCCTACCTGTGCTAACGTGCCCACGTGGAAGATGCCTCTATTTATCTTAGAAAACGCATAACTTCTTGAGACGAATTTAGCAGAAATCTACTCGCACACTATCACGAATCCCGTAATCTGGTTGGCTCGCTACTCGCTATCTATCGATTCGGATAGATCGTGAGTAGCAAAAAGGCCGGCGTTTTGAAAAGAACAAAACAATGGAGGCTTCCTCAAATCGTAAAATCAATAAAAGTTGGAATGAATTCGGAGGTAATAAGTGAGTGGATTTCCACCGAAAGAATTTGACTACTCGTTCTCGTTGACTATCTATTGACTCATAGAAAACTCGAACGAGTAGTCTAATTGTTGAGTATTGTGGAGAACGACTAAAGGTCGGTTTACACGTTAGGATTTGTCAGTCCGATTTGTCGGCCGACAGTTCCGGGATGCAAGTCTTAGTGTATTTTTGACACTCGATTTCTGGTCAAGTCATGACATGAAAATCGGGCCGATTCTCAAAAACATATTGCACTGCAACAATTTTTGTTAACCCCTTCAGCCCCAAGGGGTGAACCAGTGACGAGTAAAATCGTCTGGCGTTAGACAGAGTAAAATCTCCTGGCGTTAGACAGAGTAAAATCTCTAAAGTGGGTCTCGGGTGTTAAAGGGTTAATGGAGACGGAGAGGTGGTAAACCCCTTCAGCATCAAGGGGTGCTCCAGTGACGAGTAAAATCGTCTGGCGTTAGACAGTAAAATCTGCTAGCGTTAGACAGTAAAATCTCTAAAGTGGGTCTCGGGTGTTAAAGGGTTAAGAAGTCGAACTGATAATTTTAAAAGGAGCCGCCAAGTTAATCAAAACCGGGCCGTAGGATCGTGCGTCAACATGCACGTAAGATTCTCTCCCGATAGTGTCAGGACGACAGATAGGACGGGCATATCATAGCAGGTAAACCGGTCTTAATTCATCTGGGGAGCATTTTAGCACCAGACGGATTATTCTTCTGGGACGAATTATGCCCCTACAAAAACTCCCAACAATGTTGAGACTTGCATTTCTATAACAATAACTTATAATATGATGCGTCGTTAATGTGTTACTATCTCCATGGAGACCAAGCGTAACACGCGTGCGTTGCCCCAACATTCTCCGGAGAACCGTGCAAACGGATCCAACATTGTTGCGCTACGCTTCGGTGAGCACGGAACAAAAGAAATGTTGGGAGTTGCTGCATCAAAAATTTGACCGGTTTGACCTTCGCGTGACAACTTCTAACAACACCCAACAGCGTGCAACAGGGTGTGCAAGACGACGCAACACGTAACACCCAACAATGTGGGGAGTTGTAGTCAAACAATGCGTCCGTTTGCACGGAGCCTTAGACGAATAATGCGTCGCACACGAATAATATGGAACTTCCGCGACGAAGACGGCGACGGCAACGATAATGTCGCTTGAAAATAGAAACTGGCATGAACGGTATTCATGTGAAACTGATTCAACGTCGTGTGCTCACGTTCTTAGGGGGCTTTAGCAAGGAGGACGTCAACGGCAACGAGAAGGTGACTTCAAAATTAATAGGAATTCGCGTCATTATAATCACTACGCGATTATTCCAACTCTTTAAATGTGTAAAATGTGTTTCTGTTGTGCTGGCGTTCTCCTCAAGCTACTGACTTTGGTCATTACATATGAATGACCAATACCAAAGATATGAACTCACTAAATTGACCTCGCTCCCAATGTGTGGCTTCATAGCTCAGTTGGTAGAGCATCGCACCGGTATCGCGGAGGTCACGGGTTCGAATCCCGTTGAAGCCCTGATTTTTTCAGGCTTCTCTTTTCCAATTGCTTAAATTGGAAAATTAACTGCGATGATCATTCTTCACTTTCATCTGCAACCGCAGGTCACATATGGATTATTTCATATATACTTTACATTAAACGTTCTTGTTTTGCAGGGACGCCAAAGGAATGCACCAAATTATAAAACGCAAGTGCAGGGCGTGCAGAATGATTGTTCTTACTCATTAAACCTGCTTATTTTTTAGATGTTCCCCTTGCTGAAGCTCCCTGATTTAATTTGTTTTGTTGGAGGATACCGCGTGCAACATCCTCAACGTGCACTTACTTCCACAGCATGCCCGGGTCGTAAGTTTTTCCTCTTTTCTTTTGTCGTCTTTTTTCGCCCGCTCTTTATCCTCGGTCGCATGAGAGGGATGTGCTTGGCAAGTTTGAAGTCCTTCTCCTGCCACGCTCGAATAAGTTTGTCGAGCTGTTGCTCCAGAGCATATTCCGCAGCCGCCCCAGCGCAGATGGCTGCGATCAAATCCTTGTAGCGGCCGAGATTGAACGAGAGAAGATCGGCCACTGTGAAGTTCCAGGAGGGATCATAGTCTTGCCCCATTCCTATGAACAACGCTCTCCAATGGCGAGGCTATAGATTACAAAGTACGAATAGAAGAAAAAGTCAAGAGCCTTCAATTGTACACGGTGGACGGGTATTTAAGCTTTAAGCTTTAAGCTTGCGGGGCCGTGTACAGAAAGAAACGATTAAAATAAACGTCACAGTGCTAAGAAACCTGGAAGAAGGCGATCAGTTCAGGCCATTGACAAAGCCTGGTCAAGTTGAATTCGGGACACGCAAGACAAATCCAGTTGGCGATTATAAAGCGGGGTTTGAGCCCGAAGCGCGTCCGCAGGCAAATCCAGCGGTCTAACATGGATATACTGATCCAGATTGAAACATGTTTTTTCTCTACCTAAACGCTAAACCAAATAAGCAGGCAGAGATATACTAGAGGCGGAAACGTACAGTTGCCAAAATATTTAACGTGAAATGACGAAAAATGAAATGAGAAGACCGTTACCTTGAGAGCATCAATTGATAGCTGGAGCAAGAAAGGCAAATCTTGAGAAAACTCTTCCAGTTGGCTGAGCCACGACTGCAATACTCTGTCGTCGCTGGAGACATACTGTTTCAGCTTTTTCCCTGCTGCGTTCCATTCAGCGAGCTTATCCAATGCCTTCTGTACGTTCATCTGTACAAGAACAAGTACACTTTGAGTTCAAGAAAATATTTAAGCACTGCTCCGTTAAATTTAAGGGGGCGTTGCACTGTAAAATGTTTCCTGAAAACAAGTTGCACGAAGCTAACAACAGGGCAAAATTGTTATCTACAAGCTGCGGACCACTAAACACTAAGTTGGTATCGAGTACTTCTTTCTGAAACTATTTGTGAAACTTGTCGCGAAGGATTTTATCCCGCGTTGCAATGGCACTTGATATCTCGTGCAACTTCTGTGCTAAAGGAGTTTCCGTACACAAACTGCGCGAAGGCTGGCAATAAACGTGTTCTACGGCATTGCAAAATGTAACGGCGCCTTGAAAGCCCCGGCTAAATGATCAAACATTTCCGTTCATCATCGTGCGCGAACTGTGTTGGCCAGGGTGGCTATAAGCGATCAAACATTTGTTCGCAACACAAAACGTTGGATGGAAATGCTTGATCTAGTTCAAACATATGCTGAGACAGGCGGCTATAAACGGTCAAACATGTTTATCCAACACGAGGTTGGACGAAAATGTTTGATCGTTAAGCCGGGGCTTTGATGGAAGTTGGATTTTGTCAGACTTGCGATGAGAATCCTATGGACCGCCGTCAGTTTTTTACCTTTTTGAAAACCGTGTGCATCCACTCCCGTATGGTGTATGACGATACATCAAAGTATCTCCATAACTCTTGTCTCTTCTCTATTGCGTGAAGGATGTCCGTAATATGCTTGAGATCATACTCTTTTCCCAGTATGACAACGTGGCACTTGCTGAGGTCTGACAGTCTTTCGCGGATGTTCACAAAGGTCTCTCTGAGCTGAGATAGAATCAGACACTTTACTTTGTATACAGTTCACGTCATCTTGACCTGTGAATATTCACCTTAGGGGCATTCGTTTAGGATGTCGGCGCACAAGAATCTCGTCTGGAATGGACATCCAATAACTTTCAACGCGTTTCGGAAACAAATAGCTGCGTTCGAAATAATCGCTCGAAATAATTTACCCATAAAACTAATTTTCCCGTCATCGCTCATGCACTAAAATTTTGCGCCCATCTAAAATTAACCCAACGATTGATGGGCACAATTGACTGCTTTTGTTAGTTGTACTTATTTATTTATTTATTTATTTATTTATTTGTTTATTTATTTATCCATCCATCCATCCATTTACCTATTTATTTGTTTATTTATTTATGCATCCATTCATCCATTTACCTATTTATTTACTTATTTTTTCATACCTTTCCACACCACCTCATCCGTTCGGCTATTTGTGATATCCGTTCGGACGGTTTTAATCTAACCCGTTTAAACGCCTCCGAATCTATATATAAACCACGTAATGCACACTTTTAAAAAACGCGTTACCTCTCTGATGGCCTGCAGAATGGATGAAGGATTCTCATTTGGATCCAGGAATTTTCCGGATGTGGCTGCATGGCCGATCTCCTCTGCACTTTGCTCTAGTGACTGAAAATTGAAGGGGGAGGGGGGTAAATTAATGAAATGTTTGATCAAGTATAGAAAGTACGGGCAGCGTACAAATTGCTGTCGCAGTTTTTTTTTTTCCTGAATTCCTTTTTTTTCTCGACAGAGAAAATTGTTTTGCTTCTTAGTATTACAGCAACCTAAATATAGGACAATTTTCATGTGACAATATTTATTTGCTCATACGGTGAGAACTTTTGGCCAAATTTTACGAAGCAAATGTATTTGCTAAAAGAATAGAATTGGCGAAATTTTTAAGAGGCAAAGAAAAATTGTCGCACGCGAAAATTTGTTCGTGTGACGACAGAGCGAGTCCCAGGGAAAACCCTCAGTGATCATGATGGTGATGCGAACGAACGAACGAACGAATGAACGAACGAACGAACGCACGAACGAATGAACGAACGAACGAAAACTAAAACGAAAAGTAGCCCCGGAAATGGACTCACGAGCATGATCACGAGCAAATATACGTGTGACACAAAGCAGTTTTAAATTTAGTGTGGTAAAACCAAAGCCAGGGTTTAATAACAGAGGAAATCACGTTCTGAAGGAAACACGGCCTTCGGGACAACCGCAAATAAAAGACATTCACCAGTTGGTAATACTAGCCAATCAAAAGGTAAAGCAAGTCAACGTACCCGGCGCCCAGAACCCGGGAAAACGAGCGTGACAAAGTAGCAATTGGATTTCGTTTTGCAGCTGATTGGTTGGAAAGTTCACGTGCGCAATGTTTTTCATCCAATCATACGGCAAACCAAAGCCAAAGCAATTAGCATAATTCGTTTCCAGGCTCAATTGAAGAATGCTCCGATAATTGCTCTTGTAAGCTTAAAACTTACACTAATAATCTCCAGCAGCTTCTCAGTGACCAGCGGTTTGTTCATTTGCATGAAATCATATGCCCCTTGTAGAACAAACAAGAATCCTTCCCAAGTAGCCCAAACCTAAAACAAAAAAAATAATAATATTCCATTCTTAGGACAAAACTAAACATACATACATACATAATTTATTTGATAAAGCAGGTTATAAGTATTAAATAGGCAAGACAAAAGTCCTGATGTGGACCTGCACTATCTTAATAGTACGTAAATTAATTAACTATATAAAAATAAATAATAATAATTAAATAGATAAATAGATATTAATGACAATAATTATGACTAATTTAAAGAACGGAGAAGAATATTAATGACAGAACTGAACTAATGTTTAGCAGAATGTTTAACAGAACTGAACTAATGTTTAGCAGCTTTGCCACTTCTTTAATTATGATCTGAGAATCTCGTATTATTGAAACGGAATAAGGAATGAACAGAATAGTCCCAAAAGCAGACAATCTGAGTACGCGCAAACAGAAAAATGAAATTCATTTTACCTTTTCCTCTTTCACTAACTCCTCTGGTGTGAGAGCCCTGTAACAAGTTCTTATAACCTCAAACAGATTCTTGATGTACTCCACCTTTTCCTTCAAACTCGATACGTGTTCTTTGACTGCTGCAAGCCTCTCTATAAAATCAGCAAAGCCCTTGATGTCTGTATTTTGGGCTGCCAGCCTCTGGGAGGGAGTAGAATTAAACGTACAGTCAGCATGCGAAGTTCTGTTGGCTTATTTTTGTTACTCTGACGAGTGGAAGGCGACGTCGATCGATGACGGGAATGCCACAAAACAATAGGATTGTAATAACAATAGCACTGATACATTTACAATGCCAGCCCATTCATTTGTTTTGTCATGTAAACAACGTGATATCACTAAATTTGAGATTTTGTGAGGGACTTGGTTGAATTTTAACTTTAACTTTTACTAACTTTAAAGCGTTCTCCATACCAACTGGTCATGTTCGAGTTTACATCAGACTCTTTTTCAAGACGACTCTGTTAAGTGCGAAGTCTTTCTTAAGAATATTCTTACTTACGGAAATTCGCGTCCCCCAGTTTGTAACACTGCACAGGAAACTGTACATGTTTACATGTGCTTTCAAGCACAGTCAGTCAAGACTTATTTTGAATTACCGTTTTTAGCTTATCAACATCTTTGATCAGCTCATCAGATAGTCTGACGACATCTTCAATGAGCATCTGCGCCATCTTCTTGAAGATGGTTGTCAAACGAGGCAGAAGATCGACTTGAACTTCACGGCAATCAACATAGAAGATTCCATTTTCTGTACAGAAACACTTCGTCATACTAGAGACTTGTTCTCTCCATGCCTTGAGTTTAGTAAGTTTTTGCTGAAAATAAGGGGAGAGGCCGAGGAACGATTAATTATTTATTTATTTTTTAATTTTTTTTTTTATTTTTTCAATTTGGTTCAATGATTATTCGGGAGGGGGGGGAGGGTGGGTGGGGCTACGTCTGAACGTTACACGTAAAAGAATGGTAGCAGACAGTCATTTTCATGACAGTGGTACAAGACACCTTCACACAAAACAAAAGACCACAAGATCCATGAAATATATTACACTGTAGGTCTTGTGTTGAAAACTAGCCTATCTAGTTCTCCACCAAAGAATATCAGTTCTGCACTGTTCAAAAAGGAGTAGGGGTGTATTAATGCATGTTTACTTTGCTCTTGTGTACTGATGACGTTTCACCATAATTATAAGGATGACAAGTTACTCTAAAATTAGTGGAGATGATGACGATGATGATGATGACGATGATGATGATGACGACCACAATGATGACGACAATGATGACGATTCCTGGTGAAAAACCAGACTTTTCAGAATCCTTAAAGATCTTCAAGGACCTGCCAAAGAATATTAAGGATTGAAGAACCTTCAAAGATCTTCAGTTGCTAAACTACGCGCAAAGATCCTTGAGGACATTTTAAAAGGATCTTGTGAGAATCTTATTACGACCCTTTTGAAAACAAGAAAGGACCTTAGAAAGGAACCTTAAGACCTTGTGAGGATCCTTCATGGATCTTAAAAAGATCGTTGTCATGATGCTTGGAAGATCTTGAAAGATTCTTCCCAAACTCATTAATAATTCATGAACTCCAAACAAAAGAAATCACAACCGTGAAGGAAGTTTGGATATGTCATCTTAATTAGCATAAAATTTTGGAAATTTTTAACTCAAATTTCTCTTAAAATACTGATTCCTTTGAGAAGCAGTATCAAACACTCAAAAAGAGTGTTTCATCCTCTATCAAACACCTCGAATTTGGTTAAAAAACTTGCTTCTCTGTGTTTGGATATCTGAAGAAACACTCTTCTTTGTGTTTGATATATTACTTGAAGGTCTTGCCAAGATCTTTGCCAGGAACCTCAAAGATCTTCGTAAAAGATTTTCACAAAAAATGATGAGGACGATGTTACGGTCATGGTACCTCGATCTTGATGGCTGGTTCACCTCTCCACCATTCAGTGATACCATTCCCCCATGAAGTTACAAACTCATGAATTTCAGCCAACCAGCTGTGATCGTCACAAAACTGTTCCACCTCTTTACTGGCTTGTGATAGGAGATTCGCCTGGTGTGTCAGATCTCCTTTTATCTGTTCACTATTGAGAAAAGGCCCAAGCAATTGGCATTTGACACTTCATTTCGATTTGTAAATGCAGTACTTCGACATGAAACAATTGGTACATAAGCCTAATGCATATTATCACAGAGATACATGTAATGAAGACGTATAGTAATAATGGAAAATTAACTGATTTGGGAGGCAGTGTGGTTCAGTGGTTTAAGGGTGGCAGATTTGCATGCAGATGCTCCAGTCAAATCCAGCCCTGACTGCCACCTGGATTTATCTTTGATGCTGCTACTGATGAAAATGAATATTACCATAATTATCATCATTTATTATTTATTATTATTGTCATTATTTAATGTTATTATTAATTTATTCTTCTTATTATTGTTCTTATTATTGTTACTGTTCTTGTTGTTGTTGTTATTGATATTATTGTACTTGCCTCTGTTCTTGTTGCTGTTAACTATTGTTAATTGGAAGAATCTGCATAAAATGTCAGGGTGTCCTGAGTTGATTCATCAATATTTCTTTTCACTAATACCC
>BLFK01000742.1:72792-87792 GCA_014634185.1 Astreopora myriophthalma
TAAGTAAAAAACATTACATTACATCCTCTATTGAGCTACAAAAGTATTCTTCTAAATTATCTTGAATAATCAGGTCATCCTCCAGCGTCTAGGCGACTAGTGTTGAGTGACCTCCACACTTCTCTGAGATGTACAAAGTGTGAGGCAGCGACACATACTTAAGGCATACATGTGAAGCAAGGTAAATCAGCATTATTACACTTACAATACATTAAGAAAATTAAGTCTAAATTAAGCCAATAGGGTTGGTTGTAGCCAATATTTATAGCTATTTATTATGCCGTATAGCCTCCCTTCACAACCAGCGAGGCATGTGAGGCATAAGTGCAAGGTATTAATTAAAAAATCAGCTTTTTTGTGCTTAGATTAAGAAAATAAACCTAAATTAAGCCTACGGAAAGATCATGGTTAGGTTAGGGTTAGTTCAAGCTGCATTACATCGCTATTTGTTATGCCTCACTGCCTTGCATATTGTCGCTACTCCCCCTTCTCTCAGGTCACACCCAAGCACCATAGAGCAAATACAGCACAGCTTTATTTCAACTTACTTTGCATACATAACTTGCATCAGTTTTTCTTCAGTCAGAGGGCTCCTGTCAGTTGTAAAATCTTGAAACCGCTGCCCCTCCACCACCAAGCCACCATTGCGATCTTGGTGAAAACACAGCTCTTGGTAAGCTTCCTCAGTCATGTTCCTTGCACTTAGAAGATCTGAATTCAATCCATCTAGATCTTTATGTATTTCATCATCTGTCCGTGTCACTGAAATAGGACTCAGTCTGGCAGTATTTGACATGTCTGCCTTAATATGGCTCTAAAAAACAGATTTACATGTAAGCAAGACAGCACTACATGTAGACTGTAAAGTTTCAAGAAATTAATTTTGTTAGTATTTTTCACTAATTCAAAGAAACAAGTGTTTTCAGAAATTACACAACTGACATTACTGTCTAACCTAAAATCTATCTGTGGTAAATAAAAGTAATGTCTACTCCACACAGTATAAATTATAACTTTCTTAACTTTCCTAAAAAAAAACAATAACTGAAAAAAAAAAAAAAACTTGCCCATCTGATAATTATTATTACTATTATTTATTTTCTTTTTGCTTTTATTATCACAGTCACTATCACTAAATACTATTTACTATACTATTTACTTTATTTGTCACTATTAAAAAAAAGTTAATACAGTTACAGTAACTACATCAGTTACAGTTGCAATTACATAGCACTTATTAACCTCATCCGTTTGGTCATTACAGGGAAATCTCGGACCGAGGCCTTGAGGTATTGACCGAGCAATAGTGAGGTCAATACGTCAAGGCCGAGGTCTGAGATTTCCTTGTAATGACCGAACGGACGAGGTTAATAAGTTATTTATTGCATGGCCTTTTTAGCAATGGAAAAGAAAAACAGGAAGCCTTTTATATAATCCTTTTGCACGCTCAAGAGGTCATTTGAGGTCATGTTCATTGAACCGAAACAAACCTGGCCATGCGATTGAAACCAGAAGTGACATACGTGTAAGAAATAGTTTCTTTGAAAATACAGTAGACAAGTTTTGTCTTTATAACACCAAGATCTAAAGCAAATTTAAAAATTTTCATAATGCCCGTCATAACAAGAAAATCTTGCCGCTCGGCAGCCAATCAGAGCGCGCGTACTATTGAAGCCATATAATAAATTACTGTTACTGTTACCGTTAATATTTATTACTATCCCTGGTGAAAAACCATACATGATCTTTGAGGAATCCTTAGAGATCTTCAGGGACCTGCTAAGGCCGATCCCTAAGGATAAGGATCTTTTAAAGATCTTTGAAGGATCTTGGAAGGATCTTCAAAGATCTTCAGTTGCTAATCTATGTGCAAGGACATAAGTTTTTAAGGATCTCATGAGGATCTTACAAAGATCCTTGTGAAAACAAGTACAAGGATCTTAGCAAAGATCTTTAAAGATCCTTAATGATCTTTAAGGATCTTGGCAAGAAACTTGAAGATGCCTAAGGATCTTGGGCAAAATTCTCAAGGATCCTTGAAGATCCTGCCAAGATTTCTGAGGACCCCTGTTTAGACTGTTATCAGGATCCCCAAAGATCTTTGAAGATCATTAAAGATCCTTCAAAGATTTTCACCAAGGATTATAAATAACTGTTATTACCACTATCATTCCCATTCTCAATCGAGGCATTCCCATTCCGATTCCCATTACCAATACCATTTCCATTCCCATTATCATAAAGACATTAGCATTATCAATGATCTTTGTCCCATAAAAGTACTGAAAGACGTAGACCCTTACCATAATAGGTGTTGCATGAGATAAGGGATGGTGTCCTGTCAACAATGTTTCTGAATCTCTCTTTGTACTGTACATGTATATGAGGCTGTCAATATCACTTCCAGGTTTTCTTTCTGTGAAAGAATTACCTGGAACTGCACAACCATCCGACCCCTGACCATCATCTTTAAATTCTTCCTTGTCATCACTCTGTCTCCTCTGGTGGAATGCACGCGCCTTGGGGCCCAGCATCATGGCATGCGGCAGGCTGCAGCATGTCCTGATGACACCTCTCAAGGCAACATCCACTGCACGTGAAAAATTCTCAAAAGATGGGGAAAGCTTAAGTTTGTGATCATCCCCAACAAGGACCTCAGCTGAGAAAAGTCCATCTCTTTCAGGTCTTGGACCAAGCATCACTTCCTCAACAAATTTAGAAATGTTTCGCTGGACCAGCCTCAACAGATTGGATACAACAATGTGATCTACCAAACGCAAAAAACTAGTAAGCTGCTTCACTTCTTCACGAGCAAGCTTTAAGTTATGTTGCCTAACTGCTCTCTTTTTCTTAGCAACAGCGATAGATTCATGGTAGTTATGGCGGTGATCCCTCACTTGCCCTTCGCAGTACTCCAGATATTCAAAGCAGCTTTCCTGGGTTTTGTCGACAATCATTTGACAGTATCTGAAAAACTTCTCAATGTACTGGTATCCCGTATCGTAACTCCTAAAAATTGCTTCCTCAAACTCCTCAAGAGGGTAAGAAAAATTGACTTGAAAAGGAAGAAAGGTGACTTTCTCCAGGTCTTGCAGAAGGCTTGAGATTCTAAGCAATGCTGATCCAAAACTGGGAACATTTGCAAGAAGAGATCTCTCAATTTCTGCTTCCACTTTGAGAAAGTGACTGAATCTCTTGATGTTCTGCCATTTTCTGAACATTTTGGTGACAAGAAAGTTCTTGAAAAACCCAATGCAAGATATTGATTTGAACAGGCATGCTTCTCTGTACCATTCAGATAATGACTGTGTTTCTGATGGTCCATGAGGGTTCACATGTAGAACACAATATGAAGAAATCACATAATGCTCTGGATTCACTTTGTCTTCAGGGACAGCCACAAGATTATAAGGATCATACCGTACGGATGGTGCAACATTTAAAAACGCAAACTTTACTTCCCTAAGAAAATTTGCCTTGACAAAATCCTCCACCACTTCTCGGCCTGTCCTGGGCAACAGAGTTATCTTTGACTCACCAAATTGGGACATCTGCCCCACCTCCCAGCTTGGGGTCTTATTCACAGGAAAACTAGATGATCTCTTAGGCGTTAACGGTGGAGTAGGTAACCTTGTCTGCGGCAAATCTGTATCAAGTGCAAGCACAGTTGTTCCCAGGGACCCTCCCAAAGTTGCTTCCCTCATTGCAATCTCTCGCACCACACCAGGAAGGGATCTTTTTAGATCTTCCAAACACAATGGCTTAGGTCCAAAGCTCTTCAAATCCCCATCTGACTTATCAAAGACGTATGTCCTACCCCCTGAAAACAAGGAATCCCCTCTGGGAACCCGTACCCCCTTGGGAGCAAATGACTGCTTGCCCCTCGGGGTGAAGAGGCTGTCTTCCACAGATCCTGGTGGAAATGGAAGATTAACTAATCCAGTACCTTCTTGGACTAGTGAAAACTCAGATGGAAAAACAGAAGACAGTTTATGTAGCACGTACGTCAATTCAACCTGGTCATCGTTTTCCTTGATCGTTTGGCAGGCACGTCTCACGTAATGAAACATTTGCGGAAATCCAGTCAAGAAATGTACATACGGCTTGATGATATCCAATACCTCGCAAAGATGCGTCCAAGACTGGTTCGAGTTTTGCTGCAAAGCGCTGACAAAACTGCGTGAAACCTGTTGCAGCAAAAGCTGAACATCGTCATCCTCTAAAACGCCATTGTTCCTAGATCGTGGAAATATTGGTCTTTCGTGATTTTTCACAGGACTTGAATCTTCAAAAGTCGTGAGATCGGGGCGCGAAACCAGGTTTCTCGATTCCCCAATGGCTGGAAGTTTTGGCTGTGAAATGGCCACATCGGTTTCATTAAACTGACGTGACATTCTACAAAGTTTTCAAACCGCTGTGGCTCATTTCCACCACCATTTCTAGTACTGCTTATTTTCTGCTGAATAAAAGCAAAAACAGCTTCGATTGAAGTGTCCAATTTTGGAATCGACGGTCAAAGTCTGCGAAGATTCTAAATTGAATCGTCCATATGTTGTGCACATTTGGCGCTAGCAACTGTTTAAAATTCCCAGTAATCAATGCAATCGTTGAATCGTTACTATGCACCGTCGGAACAGGAGATCAGCGGGTTTGCTCATAAGGAGCACCCATCTTAACCACAGAAGTTTTGCTTATTTCTGTGTAACTATTAAATTAACAGAAACAGGGTCGCATCATGAGCTTTTCCGGATACAAGGAAACGATCTCTGAGGGCGATACTGTGATCCTTTTCTTAGTAAGTGCGAGTTGTTTTGTTCCATAACTTTGCGCGGTTTCTACCGACTCACGTGCGATTTCTGTTCGCTCACAAGGTACACAACGTTGTTGGATCGATCTGTCTAACAGATCGATCAGTTTTATGAGGATTAGTCTGTAGTATTGTACGGTATCTTTTTACTATTTACCCTGCATTTTGGGCGGTGCTTAGGGTGAGTCAAAATGGAAAATACTGGAGGGTGGGGGGGTGGGGAAGGGTGCAGTGGGGGTGAAGTACAAAATTATAAATATCGCATAACGTCGCATGGGGTCCAGGCTCAAAACACGACTCTCGCAGCGTTAAATTATAAGGCTTTCTATGGAAGTTTGGATTTAAGCTTACATGTCGCATAAACTGTTGTCCAGTTGTTCTTTGTAGACTGTGCCTCAATCCAAACTTTCTGATGTAAGTCGTTATACATGTATTCTGAAGCTCTGAGAATCCTTATTTGAGCCTGGGCTTCCTATAATATCATAAGATATTTGTAAGAAACTACTTGCTCTTTTTCATTAGACTTTATTCAAAAATGATGCCCAGTTTATCGTTCTTTTGTCTTCTTGTAAATTACACCTGTCCACCACTTTCTGCCCAGAGCCCTTCAATTTAAGTATTACATGCATTTTAGGGGCACAATACAATGCAAGCTATCACAGTAACACCAGGCAAGGTTGATCAAACAAAATATGGTGCACTGCCACACACTGACATGATAGGAAGGAGGTTTGGAACAAAGGTTTGGACTCTCTTAAGAATAATTCAATTTCTATGAAATCAATGTGTATTAAGCATCACTCAGATCTTCTGTTGTAATTTCTTCTTGAACTCTACATTACTAGTTTTTATTACAACTGATCACTCACTTGATCATTTCAGATGTTCTCACTAAATAGAAAAGGTTGGGTCTATCTGCTTCATCCAACCCCTGAGCTATGGACTTTCAATCTTCGACACAGAACACAGATTCTTTACACCACTGATATTAGCATGGTGATTTTGAAACTGGCTCTCAAACCAGGATCCGTTGTCATTGAATCAGGTAGGTATTGATAAATGGTGTACATATTTTTGGGTGCCACTTCCAAAAATTATGCAAGTGACTTTTTTTGTTTTTTTTGTGAATGGTGGTATTTTGTTTGAAAAGGCTCCGCAACAAGATACTACTCATCTTACTCGTTTATATACAGGGACAGGTAGTGGATCCATGTCACATTCCTTGATCCGAACCATTGCTCCATCTGGTCATCTTCATACATTTGAGTTCCATGCAGAGAGAGCAGAAATAGCGAAGTATGTCTACAGCATTCATTGCTTTTCTTAAAATCGGGTTCCCATTAGCTTGCAGTACCCTTTTCCAGCACTCCGTGCAACTACCGTGGTTATAAAGACCAAATTTGTTGTTTGTGTGTACATTATGCTTTTCATTTGATGTGGTTATGTTATTTATCCCTTCTTCTGTGCATACAATTGTTTCTTCTTTTACTAAATTTTTTTGTTGATTCACCACTTCATCCTCTCATTCATCCTCCCTTTGCCTGTTTGTTTGTTTGTTTGTTTGTTTCTTTGTCTGTGCATCCATCCATCCATCCACCCGTCCATCTGTCAGTCCACACATCCACCCACTCGTACAGATATGATACTCTGTCAGCCAGCTGTTAGTCACTTAATCATTCCTTCACTTATTTGTTACACTTTGCAGGAAAGAATTTGAGAGCCACAACATTGGGGACCTTGTGACTGTGAGGTGCCGTGATGTCTGTAAAGAAGGATTTGGTCTCAGCCAAGTTGCTGATGCAGGTTGTTCAAAAGCAGAAAAAAAATAATAATTTGATTGTGCGAATAAATGTGATTGTGCGAATAAACCTACAGACTGAAAGCTGGAGGTAACTTATATTATTACACACGGCAAGAACAGAATGGCTAAATGCTTGATTCAATGACATGCATATTTGTTGCAGTGTTTCTTGATTTGCCTGGACCTTGGGATGCAATACAGTCTAGCAAAGAAGCTCTCAAGGTGAGTTAGTACTTCAGTTGCGTGGTTATCCATCACTGTATTTACGAACGAACCCTTTTTTGCTCCCCCAAATTGCACGGTCATTTTTCAGAGTAAGTTTATGGAGATAGACTATAAATATTAATCGATGTAACAGCAAATATCTAAATGAGGTAACTGTTCGTCAGTGGAATGTCCGACAATGCGTGCGATTCTAAAATAATTGGTTTCGTCTCCATTAACTCCTGTACGAATTGTAGAATATTTCAGGAGGAGCCACTTAGGATATGAGAGCAGTTCGCGACAGGGTTCATAACCAAAGAAAACAACGCGTAGAAAATAACACGTTGCATTACCAATAAGTTGCACGCGTAAGCTAAACAAGCAAAGCACATCTAACGCAAGCAAGTAAAGTGTGCGTGTGCGTAAAGTGTACCAGCGTACAGCTGAAAGGAAGCAGGGCGTGCGGGAATCAGGGTAGCGAGATGATATTAATAAAACAATACAAATCAGCATTAAATCAAGGATGCAACGAGGTAAGGTTAGACATTCATTTTCTTGCAGTCAGAGGGGGGAAGACTTTGCTCGTTTTCACCGTGCATCGAGCAGGTTCAAAAGACTTGTGAAGCATTGAGATCTTGCAGATTTCGAGGTAAACAGGGCACATTTCGAACAACACCCGAAGAAGTTATTCGTGGTCATAAACACTTTATTGTGGCTTTTTCGCACGCGTTTACCTGCGTTTTACAGCGGTTTTCAATTGAACGACCCAAAACGAAAGGAGAAGGATGACTTTAGCCAACCACGGTGCAGGCCTGGCACTGAGCGCGGGAAAATGCGTGCGAGCGATGCACAATTTGTGTTGCTTAAATTGCATCTGATTGGTCAAAATAGTGCTTCGAGGCTTTTTTGACCAATCACCAACGTGTAATATAGCACTGAGAACCAAAGCATGGCGCGATAGTGAAAATTACTTTCGGCGCTGCACGCTACATTACGTGTGACTTTGCTTTCTCTCTTGAGTGGTTAATTTGATTGTCTGCGGCTGTTGATGTTGTTGTTGTTCCAAGTAATTAAGATTATGTCCTGGATCTCAAGTGATGAGATGCACGCTCAATTTGACAGGCGTAACGAAGTGCGCCTCCCCCCTCCTTGTGCTTGCGTCGCTGCTAAAAGCCAAGCTTTAGACTTAACGGGACAATATGTGAAGATCAGCAAATTAAAGTGAGCGTGTACCTCACTACTTGAAATCCGTGACATAAGTAAAGTAATTAGTAACCGTTTTCATTCAGTCGTATGATGGGTAGTCACTTCTTCTTTTCCCCTAGATATCACAGTGATGGAGTGCCTTTCTAGAACGTTTGAAGTAAAACCTGTTTCCCTTCCAGTTCCATACCTGGGACCGGATGTAAGCACGTTGTTCTCTTTCCACTGCAGTGTAATCTCATAATTCGGGGCATCCAGTAGTTTTCCAGAGTCCACCAATCAGTTGTGTTTTCAGCTTGGGGGCGTTTTGGTTCACTCGTTTATTCATTCACCCTGCCTTTTGCCTTCTCTTACTGTGAAATTGAAGTGCTCGATTATAAAAAAAGTTGCAAGTATCCATCACTTGCAATTGATATTTTACCCACTCCAGGATACTTCCAAACTCTCAGAACTAAGCTCATCTCGTAAAAGGAAACTGGAGAATGAAACTGAATGCGTATCTTCTGTTAAGGTAAAGTGATTTGTGTTTTCTTTTAAGAATCTTCGTTTTGTGACGTTTCGTTCGATTACAGAGCCGTCAAATTTCTCGTCATATCCACGGAAGGATTTTGCTCAAGTGGTTTAGAAACAGTTTACCCTCAGGTCTGTTTTGTACTTGTTCTGTCGACAGAATCCGTCAACCCTTCAAGATAATCAAGCAATTTCAGATGATGTGTCGATGCTGTCTCCTTCAGAAAGCATTGTTAGTGAAGAAGAGCTCGTCAATAAAAATCCAGAAATAGTGAAGAGTGCATTGTCAAGCAGTGTTGGCGCAGAGACATCGTCGCCCAGTCCTTTTGCCGAATTAGTGGACAAAGATTCCGCGGCAGGACTGGTACGGAATGTAAAGTCAGTCATGTCACAGAAAACCAACAAAACGAGCATTTTGACTGGTAGACCGCTGAGAGACATGACCGGACATACGGGATATTTAACATTTGCGACTCTTTACGCGCAGTGTAAAAATGGCGAGACTAAGTTGAACGAAGAAGAAGACGAATAAATTTCGACAGCTGAGTCGGTGCCTCGGGCTATACAAAGCTGGAAGCTGAGCTAAAACGCGAACAGTTTCGTCCGTTAACCCTGAACACGGGGTTGCCGCTTGGACTGCAGTCATTTTGCGATGGATTCCGGGAACTACCCAAGTGACTTGCGTGGAAAAGTAAACGAAGCGTGATATAAAAGGATCCACAATACGTATACAGCAATAAACTTGTATTTACTTCAAAACGGTATTGTTATCGAACATGTTTTCATATATCATGCAAAAATAAACTCGTCAAATTGATTTCCTTGAAGGGTGCTTTTTTTAAAGTACCTAGTTTTGGAAATCTTTACACCAGCTCGGTAACCGGGATGGCCCAGGTCAGTAAAGGAGATGAATTGTTTCTTTTCATATGGAAAAATTTCAGCCCGGTTGCAGAGATTAGGAAAGCTACCAAAGGCAGACCGAAGAATTAAAAATACACACAACGCTTGCGCAGTAGGTAAAAATTCCGGTAACCGGGCGGAAGTGTTCACATGGGGAATTTCTCATCCCGGCAACCGAGATCTCGGCCTCAGAAACCGAGATCTCAGCAACCGGGCACGCCTTCCCACTCACATAAACACAGATTTTTACAATTTTTTTAGTGGTGACGCGAGATCTCGAAAACCGAACCAGTCGGGTCAGCGGAGTTCATATGAAGAGGCCCTTGTTAAGCTCCCAAAAAGTTCTACGCTGCAATGAACCACGGCGGCGGCGCCAACAACCCTCTGAGGTAATCACTGTAAGCTCCGACTCGTTTTAATAATTTGCTTTACGATTGATAGATTGCAACAGCGGTTGAAGAAGAATCGAAAATATCATCGCCGTGCATGTGTGACACATGTTCCAGCTTTATGCAGAACATCGAATTTGACCATTTGACGCTGTTGCAGATGCGGAAAGGAAATTCACGAAGCTCGTTATATATACATCGCACTCGTGTGCATTTATACCGAAGGGGATCAAGGCATGTGCATTGATCCACGCGTTATTGCTTTTAAGAAAGTTCAAATAGTTAATCTATTGCATTTCCATCTGTCTTTTTCCTACTTAAATTTTACCCTTAACGATTTGAGGGAGCTGTTCGACCTGAAATATGGTGAATTTTCTGGAAAAGTACGTTAGAATTTTAACTTGTGTTTGAAATTTATTAACCGCGCTCATTTCTGAATTAAAGGTAACGGAAATTGCCTGGCAGACTAAAATCAATGTCCAGGCAAGCTGTAAACATATCGTCTCTTACGAAGCAATGGAATCTGGTTTTGTATCGGCGTTTATGATATAAACCCAGTAGGCAAAATTAAAAATTGCAAAACTCAGGGGAAATAAGATAAGGGAGTATTCGTCGACGGCCAAAATAGTTTCTTCCTTGTACAGGCGTTTTCTCCATTCACTCAAGTTAAGCCAGACGCTTCCCTTTATTTCTGTGGACCTGAGACCTTTGATCTCCTCTTCCAGTTTGGCAAATTCCATCATTTCTAAGTGGGTGCTGCAGATTTTCTGTGGTTTTTCTTTCTGTGTTCGTAAGAGAAAGTAACCAAAAACCCATGAGAACTCCACGGATAGGCCAACTGTACTATTTTATGAACTGAAGAAATGATCCTCACACTTTCTGGACAATTTAAGCAATTGTCTCTTATGTGCACTTGAGTGCACATAAGAGACAATTGCTTAAATTGTCCAGAAAGTGTGAGGATCATTTCTTCAGTTCATGTCTAACCCGCACTTCACAATCATTTCTTTCATTCACCATTCCTTTCACGGGAAAACACGCATGAGCCCAACAAATTGACCTGCTCTCAACTGTGTGGCTTCGTAGCTCAGTTGGTAAGAGCACTGCACCGGCATCGCAGAGGTCGTGGGTTCGAATCCCGTTGGAGTCACTTGAATTTTTCAAGTGCACATAAGAGACAATTGCTTAAATTGTCCAGAAAGTGTGAGGATCATTTCTTCAGTTCATGTCTAACCCGAACTTCACAGTCATTTCTTTCATGTACTATTTTATGTTCTTGTCGTTTTTTGTTTGTTTGTTGTGATTGTTTTGCTTTCTTTTGTTTTTGTTTTTGTTTTTTTGTTTTTTCCCTCGTTTATTTATCTACCCCGGGTGCCAGAGGTTATTTCGTTCGCAGCGCATATTTTTATGAGTGACGAGAGTAAAGTGCTTAGCGAGTTCCTTCGTGGCCTGAAATGTCGCCTTTTCATGGCTATTTTGTACGAGGGACGGAACCTCTGGGATCCAGGATATTACACTCACGCATTTATTTACTCACTTTCTTCCTTTCGTTAATTTACTTTCTTCATGTCTGAGGTGCTCCACCTATTACTTGGTCCACCTTTTGTTTTAATATCTTAAGAAAAGTACTTACTCCGATAGCAAAGTCCTCCCCATTGCTTAATAGTCTAGCCTTGCTTGGATCCGTTTCCACGGTTTCTTTACGATGTTGTTCATTCTTGTGTTCTTTCGTCTGCTGATAACGTTTCATTCTGGCAGCTAAAAACAGCACGAGGGAGTACTCTGCTAACGTCGCAAACACGAACAGGAAACATCCGATAAGATACTGATCTATTATCTTGACATAATTTACCTGCAGACAGAAAGAAAACAGTCGTTGTTGTAGTTGTTGTTGGTGGTGATCTTTGAATCATCCTGGAGTCAATTTGAAGAGTTCTATATAGTTTCATCCAATATGGCCGATTTAAGATGGCGCAGCCGAATAGCTAGCTTGTTCCTAATATGACGTCATTTCTTCCGCCATGCACCTGTGTTAAATTTACAAAGTCGGACGTTTTATTTAGCCTGCATGCCCAAGTGTCACCTTCACTAGCTATGATTCAAAGTTCGAGATGGCGCTTCTCAGATTGTACCTTGGCATCTTTTGGAATTTTGAGCAAGCTCGAGCAAGCAAATCTTGTTAGTCTCGACAAGTATCGTTTGCGCAGCAGATGAACGTATGCATGAAAGACACACACACACCGTTTAACTTTCAAATCCGGCTTGCAACTGTAATTTAATCTAGCTATTATAAAAATACTACAAACATTCGGTGTTTCCAGAAAAGCATAAGAGTGTTGAATGTTGAAAGCTGAGTATTTGATTTAAAAGGTTACAGGGAGGAGTTTAAGCACAAGCGTTTTTGTTTGTTTGTTTGTTTGTTTGTTCGTGTTTTGAGCCGGTAGGAATGCCTCACCTTTGGCATGGAGTTGTTGAGCATATTCAAGATGGTGACCACAGTAAGGACAGAGGTTACTCCCAATGTGACACGCGCAGGAGGGGAACTACGAGGCAGCAGGAAGCTAACCCAGGAGATGATGACGATCAGTGCGCATGGGCAATAAACGTGGATTAAAAAGTAACTTGCCATTCGTTCAAACGTAAATGTTGCTTCTATTCCAGACCAGTTTCCTAGGAATTGAGTATAGAATTAAGTTATTGGATTAGCTTAAATAACATATGTTGAGGTAGATTCAGTGACCAGCGGTTAGGGTTAAGGTTAGTTGAAGACTTTTCTCTTTTCACAAGATTTTGTTAGTTACGCTTTTTTTGTATGATCTAGTGCTAATGTTTTCAAACTTGTAGGGTTTTTAGTAATTATAACAGATTGTACTTATAAGGCGCTATTGAACCGTTGGGAAATAGCGCGGTATAAATTCATTATCAATATCAATATCATTATCTTCATCTGCATTCCACGGAGATAAAGCCCTGTGTCTCTCGTAGCCCTCAGTACATACCGACGACATAAGCGTTAAAGGTCTTTGTGAGGCTCAGTTTTGTCAAAATGTATTGAGGAAGCATTTCAAGGCTGCTGGGTACAAAAGTCATCCCATCTGTAAGATCTTTCTCCCATTTAAATTTTATGTGATCCTCGCTATATCCGTCTGCAAAGAGAACAATTTCAATTCACTTAAAAGAATAAAAAACTACGTGGGTATTTAGACCCTGTCATCTTGTAAAAACTACGTATTTACTAGTATATCATGTCTTTGAATGAAATGAAATGACTGAATGTATGACGACCGAGCTAGTGGGAAGCATGAATCTGGTTTCCTGAGATGACGTCAAAAATTGCTTTGCAGTGCAGAAATTGGTTGAAAACAGGCCGGATGAAAAGAAGTCTGTGACGTCATCTCAGGAGTGGACCCATGCCTCTCTCACTAGCTCGCCCGCCCTGCTGTCAGTTTACGTTTGTTACGTAAGTTGTGCGAAAGATTGAAAGTTAAATCTGGAGGAGAAAAGCTAAAATATATCACGTTGTTGAGACCAAAACTTTTGCGAAAGAAAATATTTTGAGGTTATAGATGGATTTAAATAAGTGCTTCGAGGATTTTTAGTTGCTGTATTCTTTAGTCATACTACTCACAGCTCTCTATGGTCAAAGGACAGAGCTGCTTGTCCATGGGAAACTTTCTGAGATCCATTGGACAGGCTGCCTTAATGGTAATCCTAGAAAGTTTGAAAAAAAAAATAGATGAGACGTTTGATCGACATTCTAACTTTGTAACAAACCTATAGATCGTTTTCACTCAGTTGACCAGCGGCCATATTGATTTACTGAAACAAAAGGATATATTTGCATAAAAATGATTTTGAATTCCCCGAAGATTGTCAACGGAAAACCAATATAGTCGCCGTTTCTTTGTTTAGGTACACCAATATGGTCTCCGTGACGCCATGTGTAAACGATCCATTGCAAAACCTTTGTCACGAAAGAGTCATCCATTATTGTTGTTGTTGTTGTTATTGTTTTTTGGGGGGGGCGGAGGGGGGGATCTTTTAAGGGTGAGGCCTAAGAGCGCCAAAAACGACTTAGACAGAGAGCCAGATATGGCGTCGAAACACTGAGTCTGTTAATTCTCACTTCTCACTCCAAGGGACCGTATGAAATCTGGTAAGGCGAGTTTACGACTTGATCGTGACTACGTCTTACCTGGCATTGTATTTCACCACCCCTCGAGGCAGGATCATGATCATGATGTTATCCGTTGTTACTCTGTGGAAGCTTCCATGTTTGGCGTTCACAAAATACGAGTCTGGCATCCAGATGCGATCCATCACTGTGTTGCTAAGGAACATGGTCGTATTGAGCCCGTGATCCAGGCGCTCGTCCCTCCATGCTTGGCGAAAGAAAATGTCCAGAGAAAAGTCCTTTTAAGTGAGAAAACCAATGTAATATTAAGGGCTTTTTGCTCAGAAAGGGTGCTGTACTGCCACTGTAGCAACCACTATTATTTAACTCCCAAAGAAAACACTCGTGTATGCCTCTGTCGTTTTCAATAAACTTGTTGTTTTGTTTTTTTTCTCAGATTAAATCCATCAAAAAAATAAATAAATAAAACTTAATGACAATAAAACGTCTAGGAGGGAAAGTAAGCTCAAAGCTGTCTCATTTGACATTTTTATCATGACGTACTGACGTCACATTGCGTCACTTGACCTAAATGGTGGCCATCTTGGATGCGCCATCTTGTATTTTAGTGTTTCCTTAAAAACCTCAAAAATTCTTCGAAACTGGTGTAAAATTAATTAAAACTGGTGTAAACCGACAAAAAGAAACCTGAAAAGTTGTGAAAAACTATATTTTTCATTAATAAAATAAAGAAAAATAATTTTGCCGCTTTGGAAAACAAAAGGTAGCGGCGTTCATTGAGGGAAGTGCTTGTAGGTACGTTTCTCAGTTCTACAAAATGCATAAATCAATGGAACAATACCTACCATATCAACTACATTTATTGCATCAATCGAAAGAACCCAAAAGCCGACCTCTACTTCCACTGGTCCACCTGTCAATCAAGCAATTGTAAATTAACCTCTATAAATAGTTTATTCTTTAGTGCGATCTCTTTTAATTCTAACGGAATGAAATGCAACTCGGAAAACGAAACTCAACTTTCTATACTAACCGTCATAATTAGGCCTTA
>BLFK01000742.1:100347-105347 GCA_014634185.1 Astreopora myriophthalma
CGTTATCGTTATCGTTATTGGATGCAAATCATGGATTCCTCCTAAGTATGTGACTCTGTGGCTCTCTGTCCTGCCGATGAAGTTTTCTGTTCCCTTCTTGACAATCCCAAGAGAACCAATGATCACTGGAGCAGTTGTTGTTTTCATTCCCCATGTTTTTCTCGATTTCTATTTCAAGATCTTTACACTTTGAGAGCTTGTCTACTGTTTTCAAAGAGGTATTCCTTCCTGTAGGGATAGACATATCATTGAGCAAGCAGGTTCTGTCCTTCTAATCTTTCGCCACTATGTCTGGTCTGTTTGCTTTTATCTCTTTGTCGGTTTGGACTGGCATGTCGCAGAGCTCGCTGCTTGGTTTTCTGTCACTGTAGCTGGTTCATGTTCGTAGTATTTATCTTGACATTTTGATGTCAGATTGCTTGTATATTTGTCCAGTGGAGCTATGCTGCAGCTTTGTTGTGTCTTTGTATGTACTCCGTCTTGGCAAGTCCAGGACATCCATAGACAAGGTGGTCAACTGTATCTTGAGATTGCCCGCAATTCTGCACATTGGATCGGTGCCATCTTTCAGAATCCTGTTTCGGTAGTAGTTAGCCTTAATGCACTGATCTTGGGCAGCAAGGATGAAGCCTTCTGTTTCTGATTTGAGCCCAGGTGTACTCAGCCAATTGTGGGTTTGGTCTTGGTCGACATACTTCTCCTTTGTTCTTTTCTGGTACTGACCGTGCAAAGGCTTTTCTTCCCATTTGCTCTTGAGTCGTTCTAAAGCTTGTTGTTTGGCTTTCAGCTTAACCCTCTGAGCATAACTCGTGGTTTTCTCACTCTCTACCACTTCAGCTTCTGGTGGACTGAGTTCTCGACTGCATTTTGCAGCCTGATGGTATATGGACAATGTTTTCTTGCCACGGTCACGATCCCTTGCTATTTTGAGGAGATGATCATCTTTGTTGTTGACATATGTGTCCAGGCCAATTGTGGTTGTTTTGTAGGCAGTTTTTAGTTGTACAAGGTCCCCTCCACCTGCCCTTCTTGGGATATATAGCCTGTCCACGTCAGCTTTCGGGTGGAGCATTTTTGCCATCGTTTAGAACTTTCTTGTTTTTCTGTCTAGTTCTTCTATTTTCCAATTTCAGATGTTGAAACTGTAAGTGACGACTGGGACAGCAAGAGTGTTGATTGGTTCAATTGTTTTGGCAGCATTAAGTTCAGATTTGAGCACTATTATTATTATTACTATTACTATTATTATTATTATTATTATTATTATTATTATTATTAGGTAGACGTAATACTTTAGCTCTGGTGGATGTTAGCGACATTAAACCAAAGGAGCGAGCCATGGCCAATGGCCAAAGGTCCTTTGGGTCATTCCTCCTCCTTCACCTTTCCAACACCTTCCTCACAATCCTTGTTGTTGATATTATTATTTTCACTATTCTTACTATTATTGTTACTATTATTGTTGTGATCATTGTTATGCGGAGGTTCCCGTCAAATCGCGGTCTGACCGTGTCAACTGGACCACTCTGACTGCGAACTGGATTTATTTACAAGTGCGTTGGCGAGTGAATAAAAGAATTTGGGAGCTATAACGGTAAGTTATGTTCAAAAGAGATTCTATTCCGAAAATTTTAAGTGTTCTGAGGTGCAATTAAATTCGACCATAAAACCACTAAAACATACTTGGATTCTAAATCACTTTCGTTATCTCGCTACACCTTTTAAGTCGTGTGAACTGCAACGTAAACGTGTATTCAAAATTCAAGCTTGAACTACACACACACAAAAGAAAAAACGTTTCACGGAACGATGCCATGGGGCCCAATGACTGAGCAATTATACAATGTTGTCCACTCACTTATCGTTTTCGATCATTACAGTAAATTTATACGGCCTCGTATTATTAAAAACATTGTACCAGAGGAAAAAAATATGATGCATGCTAAGAACGATGGACAAGAAATCGTTAACCAAGTGCAGCAGAAGATTTCTTGACAAGTCGAAAGCATTGTGCGCCGCTTGATAGAATAGCGTACAAAACTAACCGCTTGCCATTATGCGATGTCATGGTTATTTATTTAAGGCGCTAGTTCTTAGCACCTGCTTTAGTAACTTTAGATATTCTTGACGCTAAGGATCTTTCACACCTTGCCTGTGTAGCGGACTGCGCAGGCGTACATTCAGGGCGCGAGTCCTCGATATGTCTTGGCGCCCGGTACTGGACTGCTTTTTGATCAAAGTTCATCTAAAATGATCCTCTATTCTGAAGTGTCGAGAATTGGCCGAAGGAAGTGCAAACAAAAAATGAAAAAAAAAAGAAATAAAGAAAAAGAAACCTTGAACGACTATACAGAGAGTTGTCAAGAAAACACTACCTAAAATCTGTACAAAACGCTGCTTAAAAACGAAAAAGGTAACAAAGAAAAAGAAAACAGCTATTTAAATACGTAATGAGCGCTGAAGTGAGTAGCGAATAAGCGAAAATGAAACGGTTACACAATTACGGGAAAATAAGTGATAATGAACGAAAAAGGTGCAAAAACGAAACAAAAAGAATCTAATGTCTTTTGTTTGAGAATCGCTTCCAAATCTTTTCTGTTTTCTTTTCTTTTTTGCATTGAATATTGTCTCTAAAACAGACCACTTTCATAAATGGCGGCCAATTTAATATTCTTTTGTATATATGTAAATTAGATCTACTGGCCTCATTTTAGAAAGGAAAGTTGTTTTGGATTTTGCACAACCTAGCGAGGCTACAAAGGTTATTAGCATTAAAACAAAAGTTGTTCAGCCGCCATTATGAAAGAGGTCAGGACTCAAGTTGTTGTTGTTGTTTTCAACAATAAAAAAAATCGTGGAAACTGTAATGACAAATCCGAGAGAAAATCGAGTATTGAGTGCAGGAGTATAAAGACGGTGCCAAGAAAATTCCATTGTGCATTTTGAGTACACTGCCGTACTCATAGTTTGACAAAAATATATATTTGCGCCAGTACATACTATATCTGAATGACAATCCTGATTCATCTTAAGCCTCACATAAACGAGGAAAGTCCTTTGTTTAAAAAGCATCAACACGAGTCTTAACGTGTAAGGGTACTGTTATTCCAGTACAAGCGCCATTTATGCAAACTATGGGTCTATGATCCGTAATCTGTGAGAACTTTGGTATAGTAATAAACACTGAATCATGCCAGGGGAAATACCGACAAAAAGGCTCTCGACAACCCGTTTTCGAAAAAATTCGGCGGTGTATCATAATGAAATTACAACATAGCCCTGGTAATATTATATTAAACAAACAAATACTAATTATAAGTATCCACAAAACTGCAGTTTCTGACCTGATAAGGGAAGATTTTCAGTATCAGGGCTTGTGGTGTTCGATATCAGTTACGTGAGAACCTTTTGTTTCTTGTGCTTAAACTTGTACAAGGGTTAGCGAGCAGAACATGCGTGGTATTTGGCTGATTTCGTTCTGTACACCGACTTCGCACCTGACAAGATGTTCACCGCTGCTGGAGTCCTTTTCTCGAAAACAGCGGGATGCGGTCTTTTTTAACATTTTCTCTTCCATAAAACATGGGTTTTGGAGGACTTATCACAAAGAAAAGCCATAATTGTTCTTAGCACATGTTCTGAGGTTTCATATGACTTCACGTTTAACTCGGTATTGCTAAACGATTGGTCATAAGAAATGTACAGGACCGGATTGAACAATATTTGTTAACTATCATATCATTGAATTCACTTATTTTAAAGGAGTCCCGTGGTGAAACTTTTGGCCAGGATTATAAACAACTCGACAACGAATAAATGAAGGTTTAAATTAATTCAGTACGGACAGACAAGTTAATTTAGTTGCTGCTGACAAAAATGCGCAGAAACGAAGGTCAGAAAACATTTATATTAACCGTGCACGGTACCGATCTACTCTGTCAGTGTCGTTTTTAACAGTGTGCTTCTGGTAACTACAAGTAAAAACAGTCAGCCTTGGTTACTTAAATTTAGTCTAGTTGATAACGGCGTCCAAAAAAATATGCCGTAGTTTTGTCAGCAAGAACTATATTAGTGAGCTGAACATATTTTTTTGTCGCCCGAAGCTAGTGATGAAGACGGTGTTTAAAAAAAAAGCCCAAAACTTTATTATGGATAGCTCATCCTGCTAAAATTCATTTATTTTCCTTGGGATGCCAGGATCGTAACGGGCGCGATCTAAAGTTCTAAGTTGCGCGTTTCACCCAGCTTTGACCTCAAAAAATAAATAAATATATAAAAATAAAAACTGACTACCGTGAGTAAACTGACTACCGTGAGTTCTTCGCGGACTTTGCCGGTAACTTTGTGAGACGCCCGTTCGACGTGACGACTTGTATAAACGTTTGACCGTTTGGAAAGAAATAAACTGCGAGATATCAAGTTCTATTTGTCAAGAAAAGTTTGTGTGTAACTGAAGGTGAGCCCCGCTTGGAAGATATCGAGGTTACGTTAATTTATATTAGCTCAATTTTAGGAACGCAACGCTTTCTAAACTGAATATCATTACAACATCTGCGCAGGCGTTATCTCGTTCTTCGCTTGATAATACCATTTCCTTCACCAAATGGTACTATTCAATGGAAATTCAATTGAGATAAACAAACTGGTTTGACAAGGAACGCAATGCCCCAGTAAACACCGGTTCAAGAACTGATCACCATGTCTTTTGCGACCAATTGATGGGTGGCAATTTCTTCCAGTAGTTTATATCTGGACCCACTCACATTGCGGGAAACAAGCTCAATCTATTACTCTGTAACTACTGCCCTGAGGTCACTGAGGATGTGGTAACTTCTCATCCACGGGGGGCAAGGTTGTCCTCCGATCACTATGTAGTCGAATTTAAGATTCGACACAAGTTCAAACACATAAGGGGCGCTAAGCGCATAATGTTTGACTACAAGAACGGCAATTTCGACGAATTGAGGGACCCGCTTGCAAACGTCCCTTTCAATCTAGCC
>BLFK01000742.1:111223-113723 GCA_014634185.1 Astreopora myriophthalma
GCAATGGATCTTAAAAGAGCTCTAAGGGCAAAAAAGACTATTTCTTTCCAGCTACAGTGGTAGATTAGATAAGAGTTACCTCATCATCTTACAAACTACAGGTGTAGTCTGCAATACATTTGCCAGGGGATAATCATTTCACTCTCAAGCTCTTTGAAACACTTGTTTTCTATTAATTAGGCTATCACTCTTCTGTCAACAATAAAAGGGTATGTAGAATAGCTCATGACTTCTCACATTTTTGCAAAAGTTCATGATAATCCAGATCAAGATTCTCTGTCTCGAACAGGTCAGAAACAACTGGGACAGTCCTACTTTTAGCTATGAAATGATCAGCATATTTGGCAGTTAAACTCAGAGTTACTGGCTTTAATTTGCAGTTATTTAATTTATCAAAGAGAAACGTCATCTCCGCTTGTGATGGGGAAAGAACGTTGGGGCGTCCCGTTTCTGCTTGACCCTCCTGATGTGAAAACACATCTTCGATGTTACTCGCAGTCAAACAATCGATTTTTGCATCGAGGTTTTCCTTCAGCTTTTTTGCCGAAGAAAAGTCAATATTTCGAACCCTAGCATAGGGCACCTCATTCACGAAAATGGGTAGAAGCCATGTACACTTTACTTGTGTGCAAGCTAATTTGCCATTGATTCGTATCCAAGCTTCAATGTAAAATAAAACACTGGCGATGTGAGAACATGACTCAGCAAGCCCAGCTTTGCAGCCTAAACAGTGAGTGGACAGAATGGTTCCATCACTGTCGGCGATTATCCAAATGTTCACCAGCGGGTCATTCATTCGTTGAGAGTGCCGCACTTTTGCGACGACGACATGCTTATTGGAAATCTTGCACCCTCTTACAGAAGTTACGAAACCAGAAACCATCTGATTAAATGCTTCCAAGCTCTTGTAGGCTTTGAACTGCTGTCTTGTATAAAAGCTTGTCTCTAAGACGAGATATCAGGAGAGGTCGATAAAGATGACTTACGATTACCATAAATTGCGAGGACCGAGGGACACAACTATGGCGGATGCCCATATTTGGAAAGGGTTGTGACGTCAAGTGAAAACCAGTGTGCTAGTTTCGAGGAGCACATTTTCAAATTTTCGCCGACTGTTGGCTGTTCCTACTTATAATGGATAGTAGCCAGGCCCGGGTTGCTCGAAGCGTGGTTAGCGCTAACCGGGGTTAAATACCATGGAAACCTATCGGTTTTCATACCTCTTAACCAACGGTTAGCGCTAACCGAGCTTCGAGCAACCGGCCCCAGAGGACTGTTGAATAAAGTCATCAGCATAAAAGGCCATAGAGATTGCTGTTTCATTAAGACGCCTTTTTTAATGGTAAGAAGCCAAGCAATTGAATATTACCCGTGTGATAAAGCCAACGTTTGCGGGGAAGCCGGGTTTTTACATCATTCACTGAGCATTTTTTTCTCACGTAAAATCTTTTCTACCTTGTTGCTGTCTTCAGAGGTTTTCAGTGCAGTATGGAATCCGAACTGAGACGAGATCTAGGGAAGAACGGAATCGAACATATTTTCAGGTAGTTTTGAATTCACCCAAATTGATAATCCACAAAAATATAGCTTATTAACGATTGTTTAATATGAAGAATGTCTGCAAATATATTCAATAAAATCGCATCAAATTGATGGTTTCTACAGAATCATCAAATCGCGAGCAAATACCCTGGTCACCCGAAAGTCTCGAAGCTATAGTTTGTTAGAGAAGAAAAATATGAAGCACTATGAAAACGGTTACCTCCGGACATTAAAAGACTTAAACACGAAGACGCGCTATAAAAGGAGCGGTACCTTAGGTACCTGCGAATCCTTTGTCAAGCAACCGTCGACGCATTCGCATTTTTTTTTCGGTCATAACTGCCCTTTCCGTTAGATATATGGCACGAAATCATTCACAAGACAACAAAAATCGGTAAATTATGTCTTCCATGCATTTACTGAACATTTGGAAACACCTTAAGTCACACTTCCCACCATATCGGTGTCAGGCTGTAATTGTGACCGTTGGTCGTCATTTTGTTTTGTTAGCTCACTCGAGCTGAAACAGGGGGAGGAGACATCCCTTATATAGCGCGTCTTCGTGTTTAAACTTGGATAACGTCGTTTAATTTAACATAATGTTTGCTTACCTCTTGCGGCTGTCACAGATTTCTTGAAACAGACTTCAAGCACGCTAGTACAACGACAAACGCTCTTGCGAGGGTCAATCGCGCCTGTGTGTCAGTCAAGACTGGATCCCTAATGCAAGAGTTCAAAGTCCTGTACTACCAGAAACTCACAGCATGAGCTATACCTTGTCTACGTTAATTTCGCAGATGATTGACACTGTGTACTGTCGCACTTTGTAATAATCGTCGCACTTTGTAATACCTGTCGCATTTTGTAATAAAATTGTCACACTTTGTAATACCTGTCGCACTTTGTAATAACACTTGTCGCACTTTGTAATAAAAAAGCTCTCGCACTTTGTAATAAC
>BLFK01000742.1:118723-128723 GCA_014634185.1 Astreopora myriophthalma
GTCAATGCACCGTTCTTATCGTCGTACTTACAACAGGCAGCAGTCCACATGATTTTAGGCACGTTCACCGGGTAATTGGCATTGTCCTTGTAGTCACTGAATCCTGTTTTGCCAAAGTATCTTTGACTTCCAGGTCCGAATGCAGGTAATGTCGACGGGATTGCGCCAACGACGATAAACAATTGAGCATTAGTTGCTCCACTCCCCGAAACACAGTTCTGTTGTGCCCATGAAATAAGACGCCCCTCACAGGATTGCCAAGGATTTGAATTGAAATCGCCAAACTGAGGTACAACGTTAGTGTAAGTAAAGGTTGCTTTCATCCTTTCTGGACGAGCACGGCCGTATTGCGACGCAATCAAGTGTCCTCTGTGAATCGCCGTTTGCACCAGAGGTCTCCCTGGACACGGGGCATTTGTTGCGTACTGTTGTCCTGCTGCACTGGTCCAGTCATTGTCAACAATGTCGACGTTTAACGCTCTCGCTCTATAACAGAGTTCTCGTCTAGAAGATCCCTGGTAATCTTCATTTTTTTGTTGGAAGGCTGGATTGAGATGATTCTCTGGCCAACTTCGGCGAAAATAGCCTGGTCTGTCCCCCGCGGTCTGTGCCGTAATCTGCATCTCATTCAACACAGTGGCTGAGTAAAGAGGAATTTTACTGTTGCAGTCATAGAGAATGGCCACCGCATCACCTTCACAGAGGTACGCCAGGTTTTTCTGTCCGCCCTCAGCAAACCCGTACCGATCCACAGCTTTTGGCAAGTAATCAGCCCAATTAGGCCTTGGGTTTCCAAGTGCGTCACAAGCCCCCATAAAGTTGCACTTACATCCAGCGATTCCATTCTTACCAACCGTGCTACATTGCTGGCCCGTTACCTCGTGTATCAGACACCCAGTCACCGCGAGGAAGAACAAGACGTTTGCGATAGATATCTCCATGGCTTCTCTGGCTAAATGAATGGTCTGAAAACTTCGAACTCCCCAAAGGCTTTTCATTAATCTTCCATTTCATTAACAACCTCGTTTTTAGGTGTCAACGTAGTAAATATTAATTTAGTTCAAGTTCGATCAACCGGCGTAAACACAACCTGTTATTCATGTCCGTCAGCGTAAACTGTTTTGTAAGCTCACAACAATAGGCAGCATCCAAGCTACCACTCAACCTGTTAGAAACTGTTAGGAAGTCATCAATATTGTAAACGGGGATCCGTTGTAGCCAATCACTGTGTTACAACTCTTTCAGATATCGGTTAGTTAAGACTGAATTATTGATAACATGACCTCATCACTGAAGTTTTGTTCACGGTGTTCATTTGGCATAAATAAATAAAAGTGTATCGCAATTATTTCTTCGGTTGCGTGTTCGTTGCTAAGTATTCGACTATATTCTCGGTATTAAATCCTTCGTTGGAGCGAAGTTTTTGTGTGGAGTTTCGCGGTCCCGAGGGTATTCGCCGACGTATAGTAGGTCCCCGCCTTCCCGTAGCCAGCGAGTGTCCCCAGGAAACAAGGCCTTATCCGAAGAATTTTCATAGTTACCACGTCCTTCCAAGTCAGTTCGTTCCACTTAATAAATGATGACGAATAAAAGTAAAGAAAAGTGACCATATTTAACGTCGGTAATTCCTAACAGTAATTCAACTGACAAACCTGAGCTCGACGGTGCGTTCATTTTACTCCCTCCTCTCCATCAGTGCTCCCGTTGTAAGGGTATTTAAAGCTACACAGAAAGGAAATCTAAGAAGTCGAAACAAGGATGCGAGATCCTGGGATCGAAGTCGGGATCTCTAGCACCGAGGCCGCGCACTAACCAATTGTGCCATCCTTGCTCCTAATTTTATTTTATCTGTATAAGTGCACCTTGACTAAGTGCACTTCATTGTCGCGAATATCAAGTCGCGTGTGACGATGACGTGGTTACAAACTTATGAACAAGCGATACAGTAAAATGTATCCATAGCCTTAGCGGTGTTGAGCTTTTTGATTGAGTGAAATCGAACAAGAAACCTTTATTTGACGGTTTCTGTTAGGGAACTAATTTAGTCGAATCAACTACTTCGTGAGTTTTATGCAAACAATCTCACCGATTTCAAGTGAAGTAAGAAAATATCGACACCGCAAATTTATTATTTATCAAGAACTTCTTTGCGATCTAAAAGAAAGCACAAGCAAAATTAAGCATTTCGAGTAGATATAATGATAGACAGCGATATCTTATTGACTGTAACTTAGAACGAACTGAACATGAAACGAAGTGAACGTACTTCGCACCTATAGTGTATCTCGAACACTAGGTGTTCTATTTCAATCTTGAATCGTACATAACTTTTCTGAGTCCAGAGAGCTTATGCACATATGCCCGGGGTCCCCCCCGTCCCCACCTCGGGCTTAACATTGATAGATGCATAATGTTTCTTGGTTTTAGGCCTTACTGGTACGACTCGGTAGCGAGCTGACTGGGATCTAAGATGAAAGAGTGTTCTCTTCGTCGAACGGATCCTCGTCGAACGCTCCTAGTTCTTGAGGCAATGTCGTGCAAAGAGCCTTAGTCTCTCGGGAGCGTGTATTGAAAGCGACTAAAGGAAAATATGGCGAAAGAGGTGCTTCAGATACAAAAGACATTAGTGTTACGGAGGCCGCGCCTACGTAGGTTCCAAATCAAACACAACCAATCTTGTCGTAGTCGAGAACTCGTATTTTCCTCAACAAGTCAATTAGGTTTCCAGTGTACAGGTAGCAGGTTTTCTAAAAGTTCCTTACAAAATCCCAATGAGCTGAGAAACACATCAACAAATCATGAACGACCTCAGCTTACCGACCGTTGCATGACACGCGGTAAAACAAAAATGGCGTATTTCCTTTTTTCATGGGAGAAAACAAAGCCACGTTGTCTACAGCATATTGTAGGTCCGCAACATATGCGCATGGTAGCTACAATTAGTCTTAACGATCGAATCAAACTAGTTCCCGAGAAAGTTTGTGTCTTCGAAACGGTAAACTGTTTTGTGACGCTTGCAAGGAGCCTTTATTGGAAAAACTGAAAAAAAGATTAGCGATATGTTTATCAATTCTGAGGAACAAATGCAGGGGAAACGTGTAACAACATATCGTTTGACAATTAGTTTATTAAAATGATGAGCTGCAGTCACCACTTCTGTTTGTTTTGTGTTTATTCCGGTGCTCTGCCTTTATTTTGTTTAAAAATCAAGTGGCATAATTTTGATGGGAGGAGCATAATTTAGAGAAACGAGCATAATTCGGGCATAAATTCCAGACATTTTGAGCAGTGCTAGGAGCATAATATGCCAGTTTTACGATCACAATCGACACAAGCCTACACGGCAGAGGAACATAGTTGGTAGTGCTGGAGCACTGGGCGCTGTTTTGAAATAAATCGACATTTATTCCCGCTTTGTTGGTCAGCCACATCGACAAGAAATGCACACTGTACCTATTACAACGCGCTTTTCTTGGGTAGTTTGTCCTTTCGAAGGTCGTATTGCGATATTTCAATGAACCGTTTATATCGTTGTACTTACAACAGGTAGCAGTCCACATGTGTTTAGGCACGTTCACCGGGTAATCGGCGTTGTCCTTTTAGTTGCTGAATCCTTTTCTGCCAAAGTATCTTTGATATCGCGCCTGGGATACTGTCGACGAGATTGCGCCAACGATGATAAACAATTGAACATTCGTTGCTTCTCTCACCTGGGCACAGTTCTGATTTCCCCATGAAACAAGACCTTTCTCAGAGGCTTTCCAAGGACCTGAATTGAAAACGGCAAACTGATCATCAGGGATAACGTTAGTGTAAGTAACAGTCGCTTTCATCCTTTGTTTAACACCGCGGCCGTACTGCGATGCGATTAAGTGACCCTTATGAATCTCTGTTTTTACTGAAGGTCCCCCTACTGCACCCGGAGTATTCAGTCTGAAGACCTGTTTTGCTGCTGCACGCACCCAGTCAATGTTAACGACGGTGTTACGAACAGAACACCTCTCCCCCTCGGTCTGTAACAGAGTGTTCGTTTTGAAGACAGTGAGTTATAGGCATTTCTTTGTTGGAAGCATTGATGGAGCCGATTTTGTTGCGCGCTTGGGCGAAAACGCGGGCGCGGGCTGTGCCAGCTGAATCCCATTCAACACATGCAGTGGCTGCATAAAGAGGAATTTCAATGTTGCAGTAGCCAGCGAGCAGGCCCCGCCGAGGGACTGGGGCTGGGGGTGGAATGAGCTCATTCAACCCCCAGCCCAGCCCCAGTCCCTCGGAGGGCCTGCTCGCAGGCTACTGTTGCAGTCACACAGAATGGCAACTACACGGCCTTCGCAGAGATACGCCAAGTCTTGCTCTCTGTGCTCAACAAACCCGTACCGATCCACACTTTGTGGTAAGTATTGATCCCAGTTAGACCTCGGATTTCCAAGGGTGTCACAAGCCTCCATAAATTTGCCCTGACAAACAAGGATCCCATTGATACTAGCCGTACTACACTTCTGGCCCGTTACCTCGTGCAGCAGACATCCAGTCACTGCGAGGAGCAGGGCGTTTTCCCATGGCTTTGCTGGCAACATAAACTGTCCAACGACTGTTAACTTTCTACGGGCTTTTATTTTTCCAGCACAGTAATAACAACCTCGTTAGCAGGTGTCCTCTTAACTCACGTGCGGTACGATCATTGAAGTTAAAAGCCAGGAGATTTCCGGTTTCAGTCGACAATTTTTTTCCCTCAGTTATCCGACTGACCTCTCTGTATCAAGTTATCATTAATTTCGACGTCACCAATGACGGAAATAGGGATTTGGCTGTGCCAAGTGTTTAATCTTTAAAACAATTAGTATACGATAAAATTTTGCAGCATGTATATCAATCTTTAAAAAAAAATTAATGATGAAAAAGACGCGAGGCCGACGATTTAACGAAACATTTTTTCTCGACTTCCTGCAGTTTCCCTTTTCTCTTCAAGTTAAGTCGGAGTGCGGTGCCAAGCAAGCACAAGTCAACGGTCGAGTGTACAAAGAGAGAAATTGGGGCCTAGCTTGGACTGTTTGACGTGGGCTCTCGTCGGAGCTTGTTTCTGCTCACTAAACCCATTGTTTTGTGGCGTTCTCGTCGCCGTCGGCGTCGTCGTTTCATAACCCCCGTATTGTCCCAACAAACAAATGGGGGCGGCAGCAGAGTAATGTAGCCGAGTGTGACATTCTCAGTGGCTGTCTCGTGGTGCTGCGGACAGACGGACCCACATTGACGTTATAAGCAAACGCAAATTTCTCGCATGGATGGGTTATCACATTTTTGCCTATATTGTTCCGCACACAGCTCTGCTTTCATAGATCTCAAGATCTACTACGGCGACGTCCATGATGAAACGCCATTTAAAATTGCTAGTTTTTATTTTTCCTGATTCCAGTTCGTTTAAACTCTACAAATTAACCGAATTATCCAAAAACTGAATTGGCAGGAACTGTTTTCAAACTAAGAAAAACCGTCAGAAATCAAGTCGCCGTTCTGTGCTCGACTTGTTCTCCTTAGAACTTGAGACTTGGTCATTTCACTGTTCGGATTGTTAAAGAACGGGAAAGAGACGTACCAAAGTTTGAAGCGCACGTTTTGCTCATTCAAGTTTATTGAGTGAAGCTTTGATCCTCATTCATAACTGCGTGGATCATAGCTTCACTTGATTTCATATCCGCAGTTCACTATATGATTCATTTCACATATCATTCCATTCGTTTTAAGTCTATCGTTTACTGGTGTTGTCGCTAATGTTAACTAAGGGTCCTTATTAATTTATCTTGTTATCATGGTATTCATGTATTATTTTGGACATACCCAAAATAGGTGGAGCACGACAACAAAAGCTAAAAACGGTTTGTTTATTTATTTATTTATTTATTTGCTTGTTTACACTGAATTTTAAAATGCTACGCTCCTTTTTCGTACTGTTATTTAATTTACAAATTTTATTGACATTTTCTTATTGTTTACCCCTTCGTCAAAGTTCACAGCGTATTAAAACTGATATTTACAATTATCAGGTTTTCAACACCTAATCCCGAAATCACCACAGTCAGTCGACGAGCAAGACCCCAAACCACGTATTTTCTCGTGCATCGCACCAGTCGCATATAATTGTTGCGAATTACGATTACTTCATTTTTTAGGCAAACTACGATTGTGCAGCATTTGGGCACTCAACGGCCCATTTGGTTGGTAGCGTAATTAGAATGCTTTGTCAAAGTCCTATTGATGAGCCAAGCGGTATTCCCTGCGGAGGAAACCGCACGTTATCTTTGTCCAATACGGTCACCCTGGTTACGCTTTGGGGCTAATATCACAGATCTATGGTTTTGATTGCATTGCAATTAAATCTCCCAGAACAATAGGCATTCTGCCTGCACTATGGATTCTTTTACTTTCAACGGAATAACGAGACAACTGGTAACAGAAAGACGACAGAATCCACTCAAGGAATTCTGGTCTTGGTAGTAAATTACGCCATCACACAATTGGCTTATTAAAACATGCTCTGATTTGGTTACCGTGTTACACGATGTTGCATGCAAGATGTTGAACGACGTTTTCCACCAAACCTCGCCCGACATTTCTTTTGTTCTCAGAAGTGAGCTGTGTGTGAACAAAAACGTTACATGGCCACCACCGTTACACTGTGTAACAGTGCAACATCGTGATTTCTGTAGCGATCATTCGACAAGTTCTTTATAGGAAACACTCGTGAACGAACCAAACGATTCATGATACTCTACGAGTAAAAGTGATCGCATGAACAGAAAAAAAAGAAGATAACGATAGAACATGGTTGAAATTACCAACTTCCTGCTTTATAGCTTATTACAGAAAATGCGATGAAAACACGATTACAGAGTCATTACACGGTTCATGTCTATGCACAAACCCGCTTGGTCAATCACTGTGGTGAAACAATCCAACGCATGTTGAGTTGGTTTGCTGAATGTAATTCGATCGCATTTCCCCTTGTAAAAATTGAACCACGCCTGCGAAATAACTCGGCTTTTCAGCGTTCCTCCTAAGGTTGAATCCGCAGATGTATGAAATCTCTCTGATCATGGTTAGGAAGCTGGGTAAGAACACAACTGTGAACCAAGCCATTCAACCTTAGCGTAAAGGCCACTTTGTTAATTAGTTGACCGACAATTTGCAACTGCGTGCAATAACATGTATTTTCTATATGTGAATACCAAAGTAGTAATAAATCCGAGTGCTCTAGGAGCAAGACTTTCAAGTGGCAAAGGAAATAATTTGCAAGTTACTCACCGAAAAAAGGCTAAACGAACTGCACCATGTTGAAGGTTACAAGTCTCCTGGCAAAATGGTGGCTTAATGGAAATCACTTGTCTTTAGAATTGGTTGCATGAATTAATTTAGTTGCCCACAACGACTCATTTGTTGCGCATGTGCGCATGAATGTATTGGAGAAGTGATTCGTTCAATTTTAACTGTGGGCGCCCACAGCTAAGGATGGAATAATGGAAAACGGCAAAGTTCATCTGCCCATGAAACCAATATGGGTTCTCGTTTACAAAGGCTACTTCATCTCTAAAGTGAAAACTTCGACATCCCTAAATTTAGCCAAAGCTAGGCTTTGAGCTGTCCATCAAGTTGGAACCTCTGATATAAAACTCAATAAAATTATCTAATAGACCGCGTTAGATATATTAATTTTCTGACAAGTACATGACTCCAAAACATTCAGCAGGTATTAAGGCTAAATGCAATGAAATTTTTTTTTTTTTTTTTTTTTTTGCACAGAGGAGAGCGCTAGCAACCATAGCAACAACTTTTCACGGGAATTTTAAAAACTAAAAATAACCCTATCTACTCCTGTGGTGGTGACTCGAGTTATAACATATCGACGCTCCTACTTATGGACTCCTGACTAGGGCTATTATTGAGGTCGTTCCACTCACAGGAGCTTGAATCTTAACCAGTATACAATATTGAACAGAATGAAACAGATGGGAAACAAGACTCTGGCGTAGTCGTCAATACATTCTGGATCGATCAATTGTAGGCATGTTCTCTTGATCCCGCACTGTGGTGTTCTGGGATAAGTCAGCGGTCTGTTCTCACTATCACCAGAGGAGTGATGGCGCTTGGCCTTTGACCTTTCGCACAAATGACTTGTTGGTTTCTTGGACTTTTCATTGAAGGCACTGTAACTCTGAATATTAAGACCAAAAAATCTCCTTTACTTGTTTTGCAATTTTGAATTCTAATAAAAGCATGCAGATTAAACCACGTCGGTAAGCCACGTAAAAAATATCCATACAGCTTATTCAAAATTAGACCTCATTTTGATATTCTATTGTTTTTATTCAAATTAGACTATGCTGCCTGATTCAAGGTAAAATATTCTTTGTATTTTTGAGCTTAAGAACGCCGCAACAGGGGTTAACTTGAATGAAAAGAAAAGAAAATTAAAATGGCGGCCACTTTGGAATAAGGTCTATGGAATGCTTTCACTGACGTACCAGTGGCCATATTTTTAACCGAAAGAAAATTACTACATGAAAATAGAGTTTAATTCCCGTAAGATTAGCTCCGGGCAATGACATGATCGTTAATAATTTCTTTGTTTCTGGGGGGTGGAGGCATAGGCACAGGAGCCCATTACTAATGGTAATGGGCTCCTGATAGGCACCATGTCGTCATGTGAAAAACATTGATTAATTAATAGAGGTAATAAGAGCCATTAGTCTTGTTGGTACTGTAGGCGTAACATCGGAAGTACGACTGTTTTTCCTTTTTTAATTTAATTACGGAAGGAAATAATCATTTCAGCGCAGCATGTGTTACAATTAATTTGGACATTCATTTTCCAACTAGGAGGCATGGTTCTGTTCCTCAAATGACATCGCATACTGCTTTGCATTCCAATTTTGAAGAATCGGACCCATGCTTTCACTAGCACGGTCGTGAGTCAAATTGGCTGGTCGTTTTGCAACGTTTACAACGAATTAAAAGTGAAGTTTCGAGGAGAAAAGGCGAAATATAGGTTTTATGGACAAGAAATTCGGGTTAATAGCACTTTAAGACTTCCTTCAGGTTCTACAATGAAATATTGATATATCGATACTTCACGATCACTCTTTTTTGTAGATTCACTATTAGAAATTCAGAAATAATTCTTATTGAGTTACCTCAAGAGGGTCGTAGCCATAACTGTTATCATTATAGCGACCTTTGTGCGATACACTGCCGTTTATTGCTGAATTAGATAAACCACGCTTACTTATATGTTCCTCCTGGAAAATAAAATAGAGCACGTGATGAGTCCTCTTAGATAAGATATACAGTTTTCCGCGTAGCCGCGCTTGTCTAAACACGAACAGCAGTATGGCCTCCATGGTGTACGGCACAATGGATGCAAGTTGAACTAGTTTTAGAAGTCCTAATCCATTAAACCGTTTAAACAAATTCAGCTTAGATCCGAGCAAGCGTTGAAGAAGTTCAATTGCGATCCCTGTAAGAGCTTAACTAGTTTAGTTCAGAAACATGCAAATGTTTAAAACTCCTTCAAGTTTGCTCAGTGGAAGCGTTATAACGTCTTCCGTTTAGATTCATGCAACTGCTGAACTAGCTCAGTTCGAATTTATGAAAAAGTGGAACCAGTTCAACACTAGAACAACTTGAGTATTGAGCTGGTTCATTTTTGATCCGCGCAAATGCCGATCAAGTTGTATTTTGATCCATGCAAGCTTCAACCATATGCAGTTTATTCTTTGGTCAAAAAACGAATTTTATCAGTTACCGGCGGTCAAAGCGTAACAAGTGAATACGTGAGAGATTTTCCGTCGAGTGTATAAATTACACAGCCAATCACGTTATGAAAGAAATACGCCCTTCAGCCAATCACAAAGTGAGAAACACAGTTTAGTTTTACTAGCCAATCAGAACGCAGAGAAAATAAACGCAGCTGGTGCCAAGTTAGTTTGACTACGTTTCAAATTGGTTTTAG
>BLFK01000742.1:129988-142488 GCA_014634185.1 Astreopora myriophthalma
TCGTAATCGTCAGAACCGAAGTGATTCCGAGCGCTATACGAGCTGCAGTGGAATCGTGAGGGATGCAAAATGATATCCAGGACAAAATCACAATGAGAGCACACGGAGCATAGATATGTATTAGGAAATATCCAGCTCTCCTGTTAAAAGAGAATGAAGACTGGAGGCGAGACCAGTTACCTAAAAGAAAATTACGAAATTATTTAGATCTTTGCAACTTCTGCAGTGTGTTTCAATCCCACATCCATTCCAGACACAAATACAATGATTTGGGCTAGGGTTAGAATATTGCCCGCGATGCGTTTCTTACCTTTTGTTTAAGGAATATATTTTCTTCTTTTGTCTCAAAATTTGCAAGAATCCTCTTTGAAAAAAAATGCAAATTTAATGTTGCTTTACACTTGACCTGAATCCACATTTGATGCACGTTCGAAAAATTTGTGAAAACTGTTTTAAGGCTCAAGAGCGAACACATAATCAGGAAAAAAGAGGAGAGCTAAGAGGGAAATTGAAGCATGGATTAGACAGAGTCATGCAACAATAACAAACTAAACAAATAAAACTATAGATATTTCCCACAAGAAATAAAGCTGAGTTCGACATGTTTAATAAGTAATTTCCCAGGTTTCATCTGGGGTACTCCTGCTACCCGGGACTTCATTGTATTAATGATCTTTTATGAGGCATAAAGCGAGGCACGAGGCCACTTCCGCTCCTTGCTTCAAGCAAGTTAAGATAATATTTTGTGGTATTCACAGGTTATTATGCTGATTTTCAATTAATGGCCTTGCCCATGAGGGCTTGGCCAATTTATCCAATCCAATTCATTACTTTTGTCCCAGCAAACAGACCTCACCCGAAGCAACACCTTGCCAACGGTCATGAGCTCTTAGATGCGGAGCATGAAGAATAAAACTTCTCAAAGAAGACATCAAATGGACGTCTGGAGGATTTGCTGCAGATATGATCATTTCACCATATCGTTAAAGCGCTCAAATTCACACGATGAATAGAGAAACGTGTATTCGAGATACCTGGAATATAATGAGCAAATGTTTAGCCAATAAGATCCATTCACTCACCTGAATAATAAACAGTGAAGTATCTTTTTGTTGTTGCGCCTGTCAGGTTGTACTGCGGCATATCATCAAGCTTCTCGTTGACTGCTACACCTTTGTCTGTTCGATTTTCCCATTTGTACTGCATATTTTCAGCATTGTATCCGTCTGAACATGCAAAGGTCGCATTAGAAAGCAGTTCATACATCGTATTCATAAATCAGTGTATAAATTATTCTTTTGTCTTTATGAAAATTAGCCTAACAAACCTCGTTAGCATGTGCTGAACTGAAAAGAATTTTTGCTCTAAAATGAGGCTTGGAAGTGTAACTTACATGAACACAACAGAATAATATATTGGGGTCCATTTTTGAATAAGGCGTATTAAAGCAATAGATGGTTTTCACCAAGTGACCTGCGGCCATATTGATTTAATGAAACAAAAGGAAATATTTGCATAAGAATGGAGTTCAATTCACTGACGATTGTTTAGGCACACCATTATGGCCGTCGTGACATCCTGTGAAAACGCTGTTTTTCAGTATAGACCACATGCACACCTTTCTACGCGGTTATAGGATCATAAACCACGCGGGATGTTGGTACAACAGGAGGAGAAATTGTAAATCCCAAGCTGCAGGCATTGATTTGGTTATTGCATGCATAAGATATGTTACGCAAGAAGAAAGCTTCAGATGAAACTTAAACGTGGTGCTGCGTTGCTGGGCATTTGGCTTCACCTAGGCTAATAAGGAAATTGGCCAATGGAATTAAGAGAATTTAAAAGCTGTTGTTTTCTTTAGTTAACCCGCTTTCGACCGAAAACGAAAATCCTGACCAGTATTTCAACGAGGGACACCTGAGCAATTTAATATGACGTCTCAGTTGGACCTATATTAAGCACTAGCTACCTATCTGTGAATCACCCTTCAGCTAAATACTGCCTGCCCTACATGCAATGTTCTTCTCTATTTCCTCTATGGCCTGCGTTATCAATGCACTCAATACTTACAGCTTTCGATATTTAAATCGCATTGCTGTTTATCAAACGGGAACAAGTGCAAATCCATGGGACAATTCGCCCTCACAGTCACTCTGAAGAGAGAGTATAGACATATGCAATCCATGTGAAGTACTCCCATTCACAGAAAGACAACAAAATAATACCAAACCAACACTTATTGCACTGTGAGGTAGGTGCCGTGACCCAGAGGTTAGGGTACTGCATTTGCGCGATGTTCTGGGTTCAAATGCCGCTCGGGCCTCTATTATATATTGTCTTAAGTTGATTTACTGATTGATTGATTGATTGATTGATTGATGGATCGATCGATCGATCGATCGATCGATCGATCGATCGATCGATCGATCGATCGATCGATTGATTGATTGATTAATTTTACCTTGTGTTATAATGGACTCCCCCGTCGGGAGATATAGACAGCAACTTGTTCACCATCGTCACCTTATGAAACTTCGAACTTTTGGAGTTCTCGAAGTATGTGTCTGGGACCCAAATTTTTTCCAGCATAGTGTTGCTAAGAGCCAAAGTCTCGTTCCACTCGTGTTTTAAGCGGGGATCATTCCACAGCTGTCTCAGGAAGAAATCAAGGTTATAGTCCTTGGAAGAAGAATAAAACAGTTGTTAACAACTAAACAAAACACACAATCTTATGTTGCCACATGAAGCTTCGCGTCTACTCTACGTTTACATGACGTCAAGATCTTGTCATGACGTCAAGATCTTTTCATGAAGGTAGTCCGAGCCAATCGTCCGAAAAATTGTTACCCCTTCTTTTACTTCGTGTGATGTGTAATGACAGAGTAGTAGTTCCCCAGCCTAACTGGCAAGAAACCCGCGAGCCTACATGGGGTTATGCCGTAGATCCCCAGCCTAACTTAAGCCTGCGAGCTTACTCGGGGATGTAGAATCAGTGCGGTCTGTAATGTCGGCCTTATAACTGAGCTTTAGTTGTCACTTATATTGTAAAAATAGCGTAGGAGAATGTTTGTGTTAGGAGGAATACGTTAGGTTTACAGGGTTCGGGTTGGTTCTCGCCAGTCCCTCCCAAAATAAACATATTTGGTTGAAGTTTGCGTTGTTTTTTTTGTTGCGGAGTGGAGACAAAATGAAAAACTTACCATATCGACGACGTTGATAGAGTCTATGGATAATACCCATAATCCAACTGTAACTATAACAGGTGGACCTAAGGGACAGGAGGAATCTCTTAAACAGGATAGCTCGTGATTGCCGTTCATTAAACGCAATAACACGAAAATCACCGAAATGTTGAATGGGCCCAAAGTTTCTTACCACTGACCCACCGACTCTGTTTTACTGCCTCGCCCACTTTCATCGACGAATTCCAAGAATTCGACCGTAGGGTTGGACAGGAGCCCTTAAGTAGGGGCATCAATCTCCACCACTGGGTTCGTACGCCAACACAGGAGTAGACGGAGCTATTTCTAGAACGATATTTCACGCGCCAAAAAACACAGACAAGCACGTTCATCCAATTCATCCAATCAAATGGCTAAGCACGACAGCGCCTGACAGCTCATTGTTCATGTCATGTATTTTTCGTACAGGGGAGGGCGCTTGCAACCATGGCAACCACTTTTGGCTGGATTTTCAAAAACTTGAAATAAATTCGCCTATTCCTGTGCTGGAGTCCCGGATCCTGGTTGGAGATTGGTTCGTTAATAACAAGCCATTTTCTGTTGTTACAATCGAATTCTTGGAATTCGTCGTCTATCATGGAAAATAGGGACTTTAAGATCTACGACGGCGACATCCATGAAAACGTCATTTAAAATTGCTAGTTTACGTTTTGCGAACTTTTTCGTGATTATTCCAGTTCGTTCGACTTCTACAAACTATCCGAACTATCCAGGAACTGAATTGGGACGAACATTGTTCAAACTAAGAAAGAAAATCAAAATTATGCGTCGTGTGTGCGTGTTTTCCTTAAAACTTGAGATCTGGTCACTTGACATTGTAGATTTGCAGAGAACGGGAAAGAAATGTACCAAAGTTCAAAACGTATTGTGTGGTGGCGTTCTCGCCGACGTTGCCGTCGTAGATCTTAAAGTCCCTAAAAGAGTGGAAGGAACAGCAAAACAGAGTGGGTGGAGCGATGACACAAAATTTGGGCCTAGGCCCAAATTTTGTGTCAATATAGTGTGCTACTGGCAAAATTATCAATGTTTTTAACGTAACATTATAATGATAATCTTCATCTAAATTTGCTGTATTTCCTTGTTTATTTCTATGCTAATGGACTTGACTTGGACACAATCTACTTTTGAAGGAACAGTTCAATAAAAATTATGACTGCGATTTTGCTTACACCTGTGTAAAAGTTAATAAAATATTCTTACCTCCAAAATTTGGCCTAAGTCTCCTATCATAGCCTTGTATAAGTTTGTTTAATAGCGCTGTCATGTCGCTAGCCTTGGTACTGGAAATGAAGATAATTTCACAGGTTTATAAAGAACATGCATTCTTTAACGGGGATAGGATTGTCGAAAACTCTATTGATCTTGCAAGAGAATAGTAATACCTTGTAACATAAGAGAGGCCTCAGCAATCACTTCAGCGAGGACTTATAGCGGCGAAAATAGAAAATTAGCAAGTCTTTCTGAACTACTTGCAGATTTTACATCTAATATATTCTTTTCTGATCAAACTTCTTGTCTCGTTCCTTGGATCAAAGTTCAAAAGTATATTTTACCCTGAAGAAAGCAAAAACGGCTAATATGAAGACAAACAAAGGAACATTTATTTATTAATATGGCGGTGACTTTGGAATAAGGTCCATTACAGTTAATCAATTTGTTCACGGTGACCAGACATCACACAAGAGCTGAATTAGACGGATAAAGTAAACACGAGTCTTTGCATAATCAAATTCAAATTCTCCGTGTCGGCCTTCTGCAATAGGCGCATCTGAGAGACATATGCCAGCCCTTGTCGTCAGATGACGATCTACATAAAAGGAACTGTATTTCCATTTTCCCTCGCCCTTTTAAAGGAGGCTCTGTCACTGAACTTTGCTGCCAAAAACACAGAAATCCTTCTTTATGACCTTTACTTGTGCCCAAACCATTCTTTTAAATTTAATTAGGACGAGGATTTCAAACGATTTTGTGCAAAAGATTCATCCAAAATACATTTTTTGGCCATGTCTTCAATATATATTTAGGCTGCTTTTCTTTAATGCAATCCCGATTTCCATCCTCGCCACCCGTAACATCACAAGACAGTGAATAGTCTCAATGCAGCAACATGGTCTTCAATAAACAAGGTGCATTATTATTTTGTGTTTTCACTGATTTAAATTTAAGGCATCTTTTAGCATTCTACAGTGAGGCCAAAGTAGCGTGACAAAGGCCCTTCAAAGTTTGTTGATATTTTTATTACAATTTAATGTTTATATTCCCGAAGAATACTTAATTCTTTTTTACAAAACTCTAACCTTTTGTGGGAATTGACCGCAATAAGACACAAAGCTGCAAACACACAGGTAGTGAACGTCAGACCGGCTTTGTCCCCTGCCATAGTATTGAACGTACTTGTCACCTACAGTCGGATTGTTCCAGCTAAAGGAAAGAGTAAATAATTTGAAGTCTTTCGCACAGTATGAAAATAATGCGAGGAAAATTAAAAAAATAATCCAGTATACTAAAATAAAAAAATAATAATAAAAAAACATTACTCTGACCAAGTTATGTATCCCTGTTCGACCGTCTAGTTTGTTTGTTTGTTTGCATTTTTCTCGCAGAGTTCAGTCTATGAGTTAAAGCCTTTTTATAATCGAAATCTCGGTGGGTGTTAACGTTTAAGCTTAGAGTTAAAGTGCCTGCACTAAGTTCTTTCCTTTGAAACAGTTTGAATCTTACTGCCCACTATATGCTTGCTTTTTGTCGCACAGGAGGGCAGGAGATATTTTAATGGAATATCACAACATTTTACCACTATTTTTTGTAGATTTCAGTATTGATAGTAGAAAATAAAAATAATAAATCGAAAAACATTTATAACGCTGCACCGTATCGTTGTTAACACCAGAGTTATTCGTTATTCCTGGTTGCTAAATCTTACCTTTATATCAGGATTTTTACAAACCACATCGTCCGTGGGCTTTTGTACATATTTAAGCAACTTCTGTTTTAACTAGTTGCTAGTGAAGGGGGAAAAGATTAAAGTTCAAATTGTCTGTTATCGATATATTACGGTTTCATTCGAAAGCAAGCATTTAGCAGTGGAAAGGGAAAACAATCTTAACCAACTGCGATGTACTTGACCAAACTTATAGCCAGTAGTTCTTGTCAGTCTTTCTCGTCCGGCATTGATTCTGCAATCAAGTTAGACAGATGGCACTGAAAGACTGGATGCACCGAGGATCAATTATTTGCAGCTAAATGAAGAGAACTATAATTATTTTCACTTTTTTTGCTGTTTAAAGGAAGTCGAAAAGTCAGCAAATACGGAATCTAGCCCAAAAGGTAGAATTATAGCGCTCGGTCCCTTTCGTGTTCGTAGGTACATCTTTAAAAAGAAATGGTGCATGTTACAGAAACACATATGTTAGGAAGCGATTACGCACATCGAGTTTGAGTAAAGTGGTCTATAAGAACGAAAGGCAATGCGAAAAAAATCATTTCATAGGATATCGCACATAACCATAAATACACTGATAAAATGCTTCAAAGTGGTGTGTAAAGTCATCTATGAAACTGTGCACTAATCCTTTCGTTACGACCATGCACAAATGCAAATGAGTTTGAAGTTCCTCCGCAATCGAATCTTCAATTGCTTTCACTACATTCGAAGTATACTAACCTCAAGAGAAATATTGTCTGTGTAATTTATCCTGATGATGAGAGAGGGAGCGTTTCTCCTCGTATTGGCATTCGATCACAGAGTACTCCGTGAGACTCTTTTGACAAAAACCTTTTGCTTCGGTACTTAATAACTAATATTACAATACCATGAAAATCACAACAGTTTCGAGTGGAAAATAGTTGTTGAAGACAAACCATTGGGCAACGTATTTACTCAATTCCAACACGAATTGTTCGGATGTAAAATTAATGATCTTGTCTTCTTGAGTGGGTGTCAATCAGACACGTTAGACGTTTTTACACAAATCGGTAGGCGCATACTGACGAGCCCTTGAAAGAGCTCGCTGTCATTAACAACCACTTACTGACATTTGCACGTCCTTAAGGTAATAAATAAAGGCAGCTGTAATGAGTAACATCATCACCATATCTATGTGGTTTGTTGGATCGTGATTTTTGCGGTTTAACAAACTCACTTTCAAGAATGTTTCAGTTCACTGACTGGTAGGCATAAATTACGACGTTATGTTCCGCGTTGCAAGCGTTTTGTTCCATCTTTCAGACGCCATGTTAGAGGTAAAGGATCAGAGTGAATATTTTTTGATGTCTCTAAGACCGGTGAAAGTAGAAACGTCATTAGTTAAATAGTAATCGTATGACACTACAGTGCATGCTATATTCATAAATAAAACATGAAGATTAACGGTAAACATCACGTTCTCGAAGCCACACTTCGGCAGACTTTTTTTTTAATTCGAATTTATTCATTTGTTTTCTTTTGTTCAGTTGTTTTTGTTGGGTTTGCGCTTACGGGAGCATCTCAAAAACACTGACATACTTTCTTTGCAACGACCGATGGAAAATGCCAAAAGTGAAAGACAAGAAAGAATAATTAGACAATGAGTGTATGAAAGTTATCTTGAAACGCCGACGCCACTGGGTTTAAGGTTACTTCCCACCTTCGCGGGTGCCCTTCGGAAAAAAAATCGTACGCGCCCCAGTTTAAATAAAACCCTAACAAACTATATATCATAAGAAAGCTTAATAAATGCACTTTACGAAAAAAATACAATTTTAGCGATATTTTCTTTCAGGAAGTGTCAGGATCTCGTAAGGCGTGAAACGACCGAGGGTTCTTCTATTGAATTTATCGGCTATCTGATTGATCAGTACGAGCAAAATGACTGCACAGTCTTATTCACAAGGCATCAATCAACAAAAGTGTGTCAGGCTTTTTCGATATTCTGATTGGTTGTCTAGATATCTGCATCTAAAGTTGAAGTAGCTAAAAATGTGAACCCTCGGTCGTTTCACGCCTTACGAGATCCTGACACTTCCTGAAAGAAAATATCGCTAAAATTGTATTTTTTTCGTAAAGTGCATTTATTAAGCTTTCTTATGATATATAGTTTGTTAGGGTTTTAGTTAAACTGGGGCGCGTACGATTTTTTTTCCGAAGGGCACCCGCGAAGGTGGGAAGTAACCTTAAATCCGGTCAGTTGAAGTCCTAGTTTTCTAGTCTGTGCCAGTGGTGACTACATAAATAGTATGGGTACATAACTGTGATCGATGAACACGAGTAATGGAAATGCCGACCAAAACCAAAAATGAATTCTCCTCAGTTGAGTTAAAGCCAGAGAATTCGCTTTGGGGAAAAAGGAGAGATTTATCCATTTGGTTCTAACGACGTACAATGGTGCTTTAAATTACACAATTACACAATGTTAAACAAAAAAGTTCAAAGAAATTCTGCATTCTTTAAGGAAAGAAATAGTGGGAAAAACGAAAATGAACAAAACGTGTACCGTATCAGAAAACTGGGGAAAAAGCATTGTGCCAAAAAAAAATGGAGGGATTTTTGTGAACGCGGTTGCATTTTTGTATTTACTTCCGCTCGAAATAACCAAGCATTCGCGAAAGTAATAGTTACTACTGAACAAACTGAAAAACATAACAGTTCATTCAACAGATTCCTTCGATTGCATTATTTGTTTTTCTGTGTGTTTGTTTTGTCTTTTACGGCATGACAATCTATAGATAGTAAACGACGCTCGTAGCGCCGAGAGTTGACTATTTGACTCATATAAAACGAGAACGAGTAGTCTAATTGTTGTAGTAGAAACCTACTCACTTACCACCTTCGTTCCAATTTGGGTTGATTCTACGATTTGAAGATGTTAAGATACAAACAAAATTTGTAAACCGGAAGTGGTCATTGTAACCAAATCGAGGCTACTGTATCGTATCTGTCGGTTATCTGCAAGCCCTTTTTGGCACCATTGCAGAGGAGATGACTCACCATTAAAAACTGTGTTATGTTTGACGTGTGTCTTTAATATCCACCTAAAAACATGGCCATGCTTGCAATAGAAGAAGCCGCCATTGTCTTGCTGTTGTTGTTAACAGTTTTTTCCAAACGCTGGCTCTGTTGCTACTCACTATCCATTACTCATGAGATAGCGAGTAGCGAGCCAATCAGATGACAGGACTGGTGATAGCATGTGTCGGTGGATTTCTACTAAATCTCACTGATTTAATGCACTGAACCGTTTATGATTTCTTCATCAGCAAATAGATCCAGGTGGAGAAATTTCTTGCTGTAATGTTCTTACTGTGGTACGACTTTTTTACATTGTTAATGTATATACTTTACATAAAAACTTCATCTCAATAAACAATTAACTGAACTTGAACGTTAGAGGTGGCGTTTTTATCTACGTAGGTAGGGTATGACGTAGTTCGAGTATGAAAGAAGATTGTCATGTTATAAAAACATTTCTGTTGCTCCAACCCAAGGTTTGTTCAAATACGTAGTTTAGCACACGAAGAGTTGAATTACAACTGTGTAGCAGTGAAATGGATACGTCTTACAACCTAAGGTTAAAAAATGAAACGGATTGGTAATTCTGAAAAGGCCAGGATTCTTCAATGTCGACAGATTTGACTTTTTATCGCGACTATCCGCTTAGACACGCTGGCGTGTAATCCAGATTTAAAAAATTTGAAACTGTTATTCCTCAGTGCTACGTTCTTCTTCAGAAATGTTGGACCAAACGCGGAATTAATTGCTCCTCTGTTTGAAACTGCACTTCACGCTTATTAATTAAACTATAGGAGTTAAAAAGAAATTTCCGTGACTATTCATGGTTTGTTTTTGTTCCCCAAACTTCTATTTTTTTTATTATTATTATTGTTAATAATTTTTATTGTTAATTGACAATGTACACTTTACATGCAGGTACTAGCTACAATTACAATAATTATGATTATTGTTGATGCCGATTCCCAGTACGTGCTATACATAATAATTGCTACAATCACAGTTTTGACGTACATTTACGATTTAGTTCCCTTTGATCGGCGCAGCGATACAGAAACAACATATACATGCGCCACACAGAGGTCTACAGGTGCAACATTCATTTCAACATATGGTTCAAGTTGTATGGACAGAGTAATTGATTTCTTGAGGGGTGCTCTTCAATCTAGACCATTTCTTTTTAAATGCGTCTAAAGTATTGCCATCCTTTACAATTTTTCTTTCAATTTCCAGTTCAAGAATATTTTGGTGAAAATTTGTAAGTTAGGTAGAGTATCCCGAAGCCTGCAGGTGTGGATATAATACCTGGCGGTAAGCAGTGCGATGTAGTCAATTATTCCAAGGCACAAAGCTGCAGAGAAAGTAGTGTTATTGAGGTCCTTGAAGTTTTGAGTTATCGATCAAGAGCTAGTTTGTTTGCATTTTCAGAACAAGTCAGTGTTCCTAAACTTTCTCCACATAAAGTACAAGAATCTCTTTGTTTCAACCATATTTTATGGAGGAAATAATTTGTTGCAATGCTTCTGTGGAGCAATTTAAAATGAAATTCTCTCAACTTTGCTTCTTCTGGACAAAGAAAAGCTAATGAGTACGTATTTTTCAGTCCAGTTGACATACAACTTGCCAGCAATTATATCTTAAGCTAGCCATTTCTCTGCCTTCTTAATGGCACAGAGGCCTTCTTTTCAACAAAATGCTGATATCTTTTCGGACAAATTTTCGAGTGAGAGAGATATTCCCTAGCTATCAACTTTAGTACCACTTCGCAGAGCTGGCGAGGGCACGTGCACTTTTTTGTTTTGCTTAATGGCCGATATTACCTTGAAGTACTCGAGATAATTAGTTTTGATATTGAATTTGCTAAGAAAAGTTATGTAACTGAGACAAGTATTGTCCTCATCCGGTAAATCTCTTATTTCCTTGACACCTGCGCTAAACTGCGCTTAATTCTAATTTTACTTATTTAACATCGACTGTCTAATTGCGGCTGAGTGACTTCTGTGACTGCACTGATTAATGCACTTTAAATATTCTGCACATTTTCGACCTGCTAAAGAAATAGTAACTCAATGCAATGCAACTCGAGCAACCCAGGCTAGCAAAACAGTAATCTTATCACATCATTTTTTAGTGTGGATATTTTTTTCTCGATTCGAGGGGATTGGTTTAATCGCAAAAAGGGTCCCCATGCACAATACAAAACATACTTGGATTTAGTGCTAATTAAAGTCAACCTTAACAGAAAGTAAATTAAACTGGTTTCATCAAACTTAGCTTTTTCAGGTCATTCGATAAAGTATTGAAGCTGATTGCACAATCTATTGCTTTTACGTTTTCAAGAAAAATCGCAGGAGTTATTTGTTCCATTGTGTGAGAATGTCAAAATCGGCTATTTTGAGAAAGGTAGCGAAAGAAGATTAAACTGTATTTCTTGAAGGAGTTAAGGAATATGCTAACAAAGTCACTTTGGAGCCGATCCAAAGAAAAACAATCGAGCCTAATGCATGAAATGTTACGTTAAAATGCAACTAATTTCTCAAGTAAAAATTATTTTTCTATATTCTTTCTCCATATTGTTTCTTGTCGATAATGCTAGAGTTTCCTGTGGCTCTGCTGTAAAGCGAAGCTCTTACACTCGAGAAGGTTACTAAATGAATCCTTGAAGACAACAGCTTAATTTAAGTGTAAAGCTGTTGAGGTCTTATATCCTGAGGTGCTTTAAACATTTTAAGACGCATTTAGCCATTTTACTTCTTTTTAAACTTTTAGTTACGACAAGGAAAGGTGAGATAAAGAGAAACGAATTTTGTTGGGGAGTTCATCCGCTTTCGACATCTCTACACGAGTAAATACAGTACCATTATAATTCCCTTGACGATGAGGAGATCGTGCTTTGCTTTTGAAATGATCACGCACCTTTTGCACGGTGATGTTAAACCCCACTCCAGCTTCAGCTTTCACACCACGCTCGCATGAAGCAATTTGCTTCAGTAATACATGGAGCTGCAAACCATATGTTCAACATTTTGCATATTCAATAAAAATAATTGCTTGGTTTTATCAAGACAAATTTGACAACCAGTGCCAACAAATTACTTCTCAAAATATATATATATATATATATATATATATATATTTGTCGCATTTCTTCTCTTAGCAGCCTAGTAGAGATGCTCTATTAATTAAAAATAAAATCAGTAGTAATTTGGAAACATGGGTCTTTTTTGGTCCGAATATTTCGTGAGAGTTAATAGGTGGCACAGAAACCAGAG
>BLFK01000742.1:147488-151732 GCA_014634185.1 Astreopora myriophthalma
GTCAGCACACACGGGAATGCCGTGACTGTTGTCCGTGACTACGTCAACTTCTGTGTTTCTATCGAGTTATAGAAACACGATTATTAACCAATCAGCGCGCGTATTTTCCTTGAGCTATTTTCTAAAATAAATTGTTGTTGATTATGGTACATGCATATTTCAAACTTTGGACAACCAAACGTAATTTACGGATTGAACGATTAAATAATACCTTATTTATTCGTCATTTATTCGTTAACTCGTTCATGCGTAGCATAGGTATAAGTTATTGGGATGGCATGGCCATTGGCCTTAACAGAAACCTGCCAACACAAAGAGCATTTGTACAATAGCAATAGATCGTTTCCACGTGACGTCAAGGCGGTCGTATTGGTGAACCCAAACATTCTTCGGGGAATTGAACTTCAGTTTTATGCAAATATTTCCTTTTGTTTCAGTAAATCAATATGGCCGCTGGTCACGTGAGTGAAAACCATCTACAGAGCAACTGTACGTAACACGCTACAATTATTCAAGATGGCGGCACCCAGCAAATAGGCGATTCTAAAATTCATGGAGCAACTACAGAATACAGGGCCACGCAGGGCCACGCAGGGCCACCGCATGCAAATCAGGCTGAAGCTATTGAAGAACGAAGCACATAACAATGGGCACTATTGTTATTCAATGATACGGAAATAAGTGGCCCTGCCGTAATTTAGCCTTCGGCGGCGGTTTAAAGTCATCCGTTTGTAGGAGTGGAGTGTAGGTTCCCTTCAAATAGCCAAGTCCGCAAGCGGGTATCTTGGCTGCCAGTTTTACTCCGGCGTCCTCTCAAGACTTAGTGGCAGGAAAACTGATATTATTCCTGGTTTAATTTTAATCTGAAATTGTTTTTACAAACTGTTTCGTCAGATTTCGTCAGTACAAAAACAGAAAAAGTACTTGTAATCAGAGGAATTATAGAAGGCATTCGCGAAAAAAATAAAAATCCTACAAAGCTCACCGCCATACAGCCGACTGAAAGTGCATATTAGGAAAGAGATCCAACATAGCACCGGTCCAATGTGGATTTAACTTAAGTAAAAATGATGCAAAATATACGTAATGGTTCATTTGTGTAACTTCTTGAACTTCTTTCATACTTATTCCAGATGTTTACTTTGCCTGCTAATCACGATAAGCGAGTTTGTAGTCATAGAAAATCTCCAGGAACGGGTGAATTTGACGATGGCCAAATTACTATTGTTGGAGACAAAAACAAACACTTAAATCTTGAGAAATTATGGTTACCTACCGTTATTTCTTTTTATGGTGCTTGTCTTTTTTTACTAGTCTTGTGGCTGCGCCGTTTCGATCTTTTGTGCCACAACATTGAACGCCTTAATTTATCTCAGTTAATTACATATTGAAGAAAATTCGTAGCTTAAGGATAGGGTTAAATTAACAGCGAAAACAAGAAAATTTTAATTACTACTTGCATAAGCTATAATGAACTAAGACTAACCTCTTTTAAATAATTAAAACTTAATATAAAGGACTTGGAAGCCACATTTCTACAATATCTCTAAATATGACTTGAAACCGCCGGACGCAAACTGCACAGAATTTATCGGAGGTCGTTCAGTTCCCCGGTTCAGTTCCACATTTCAGCAAAATGAGTAAAGTGGGTTTGTTTTAGTGAGCTCAAAAATCCCAGAAATGAAAACCGTGCAACTTTTTTCAAAACGGCCGCAGCCGTAAAACACAAAACCCTGGCTCTGTCCCGTGGGTTTATGATATCAAATGATTGCATTAGTATTTGCATACCAGCAAGTTATCACAGACACCGTCCATACTGAGGCTACGTCCACACTAAGCCGGATAAATTTGAAAACGCAACTTTTGCCGCGAAAACGGATAAAATGTTCTCCGTCCACATTAATCGTTTTCAAACTGTTTCCCTGTCCAAAAAACCCTTCCCTGGCCTTACGGATGGAGTCTCTTGAAAAGGGATTGCGACAGAGTCACATGCCTGTTGTGACGTCAGCGTTTTTAAAAAGTTCCGTTTTCGCTGTCCACACTAACATACTTAGCCAGCGTTTTCAAATTTATCCACTTTGGAGAGCGTTTTCAAAAAGTTCCGTTTTCGGACACCGAAAACACCGTTTTAGTGTGGACGGAAGGCCTATCCGCATAAAAAAAGTTGCGTTTTCAAATTTATCCGGCTTAGTGTGGACGTAGCCTGATATATGTATATTTATATCGATCTTTCATTTCAAGTACTTAATAGCACGCTTGTTATTACCACTTCCCTGAGATTTATAGCGGATATAGATATGCATCAGATCCATTTTCCAGTCTTATTCGGATTTCGTATTACTTCCCTAAAAGGATTTTGACTAAACAATAATCATTAACCACAAATCAGCTTGGATTCCCATCGAGGAGCATCTCCATTATCCTGCATTGTGCAAGTGGAAGGCTCAAGACATAACAAAATAATATAACAATATTTTCACACGAATAACAAAAAAATATAAAGCGGCATTCTTACACTTCTTTGACCTAATCAGTTTCGGTTCTAGTATCTTCAGCTTTGCAATGCAATTTGTTTTGTTTACGGAGACATCAAAAAGCATAGACCTCTTGGCTACTGGCCATTGTCCAAAAATTCAAATCTCCACCTGGCCCGAGAGATTTGCTATGTACAGACTGTATAGCATTTCCTCCTTTCTTGGTGTGAAAGAAGAAATTAAAATTACAATTTTTTTATAACAAAAAGGTGCCAAGAAATAAATTGACATATATAGCTTCCGCGCCTTCGGTTAAAATCAAGTGAAGAACCTCTTGTCCTTTTGAAGACAAGCTCCATTTCTCTTATTTGCTTTTCTCTGAGCGTAAAATTTTTCTTTTCAAAATTTGCATCTTGAGAAGGAATAACGGATACCAAATGTTCATTTCCGAAGAGAAATCTAAAATACATCGATAACACTACAATTAACTGATTATTGAGTAGAAAATTTACGGTGACTGAATAAGACAGCCACAAAGTACAGAATTTATCAATGGCTATTATCCGATCTCTCCTTTCCCTTTATCTTCCGTTGTCAACATATATAAATAACACCACCAATGCAGTTCTTAGCGATTAAATCTAACCTACCAGCGTCTTCTTCAAAAATGCAATGATTTCGCGTTTATATCTTCCAAGGATGCGGTTGACCGGAGACTTTTCGAAAGAGTCTTAAGAAGCTTATAAAGTTTTCTCAGAAGTAAGAGTTTTTAGTATTTTTGATTCCTGAGAGTAAACTAGCGTAAACTCGTTTGCATATCCACTCTGGTACTCAATGCCTTCATAATTTATTTATTAGTTTCCAAGGCTTCAGTATTAGCAGTTACGACAACAGTGAGATGGGTTTAAATCTCAAAACGCTTAATGGCTCCTTAAGTGCAGCAAAGTAATAACGATTATGTTTCAGGATTCTTGTCCACTTCATTAATTCGAACTAGCAGGGCACGTCAGAAAAAAACCGGGCACACGAATTAGCCGAGTTGAATTTAAGGCCAAAACTTAGGCCTTTGGTATAAGGTGTTTGAATGAGACTCGTGAATTAAAGTTAGTTAGCAGCTGCCTTACCTCAGACCAGAGTTCAGCCCACGGTTCAGATCAGTTTTCATAATTTTGAATCGTGTTTTATCAACGAAACTTGTTCGACTACTTTGACGAACGACGCAATGGGACGAAATACCGGTTTTAGACAACAAGAGAATAAGTATGCATACAGGAGGCTTGCTTATAGGATCTTCGAGAAATAATAAAGAATCGTTTGAACAGTGTGAGATTTGAAAACTACACATATACCGCAACAAGGAGGACAAAACGTACGTTGTGCTATTTTATACCACTGAGGTTGCGTGCCTTGTAAGCTTTGCCATGATATTAAATTAAATGGGTTAGGTCATGCCGCGAGCGTTTGCATAAAATCTGTCAACCTTTATAGTGGTCATCGTTATATGTAGCAGACAGTGCGCACGATCGCGAGGAGTGATCCGACATAGATGGCCTACAAGGGTTCGAAAACCATTGTGTATGGCAGTTACCTTTGATAACATCCTAAAAAGAAATCTGTCTTAATTATGACCAAGCTTAACTGTTAAAACTGTCAGAGGGAGGGTTAAGTGGTCCAAAACGTGCGACCTCTTTATACCAAATAAAATCGTCGAGGAGAAGGCCCTGGGGACGAGGTTGGCAATAGCTCTCCTAGGAATAATCAGTGACCACC
>BLFK01000742.1:151745-184245 GCA_014634185.1 Astreopora myriophthalma
CCCCCCCCCCCCCCCCCCCCCCACGGGCTACCTCGTGTGTCACCTTCGTTGAGCTCACAGTCAACTTTTATTTCTTTGGTGTAATATTGTCCTGTGGAAATAGTCATCACTTTCTATATACTTTCACTAGCTGTGGCTGAAATTTTAAAAGCAGTAAGAGGCCTATTTTTCCACACACACCACTACCCCCCTAAATTATCTGCCTTTTACCTGGCAACCCCAAAACACCAACCACCAGGTTGGTCTATCCTTGCTCTAAGTCACACGCTAGTCCTTGACGGATAGCCCCCTCAAGTTTCAGCCACAGCAGAGGCTTGAACACAGGCTGGGCCCGTGCTCAAGCGAAAAAGTTAGCAGCATGTTCTTGCAAACTCAGTCAGATATATATCGATATATAGATATAGATATACATTTAAAAAAGGGTCATCTTGTTAATGACTTTTCTTCTTGTCCCGCAATATATTGATTTCCTTCAATGTTTAAACACACTTTTTTTTTCTTTATAAGAACGTCTAATTTTTGAGCCGAGGCTAGGCTGAACGTTCCTCTTCTTTTTTTTTTTTTTGGCGATTTGATTTTTGGCATGAAAACGTTCTTATGATGTTCTTAAAGTTACATGACTTCGGTTGTCTGGCAGCTATTTTGGAAACGTTGTAAATAAGAACTGCTCAGTGAATTGCAGTTTTTTAGTACTATTAAGAGCACTGTACGTCGAGTTCGACTACAAACTGAGATGTTCTTCAATATATCATGCAATAAGAAAACCACTTTGTTGAATAAAAGAGAAACAAGTCCCGAAGTATTTGGGTAAATTGTTGTTAGACTACAGTTTTACATCTACTTCCCCTTTATTTATACTAAACACCGTTCTTAACTGACTCTCATCCTGAGGTATGTTCTTAGCAAGTTCTTAGAATTTTGATTAATCTCAGCCTTATATATGAGACTGAATGATAGGTGAGCGTTCTCTAAACACAGAAGGATGCAAAATCAATTCGACTGCACGCAATTAAAAAAAAAAGTCCACCGCTGCCATGCTGATTGTACACGAGGTGAACTACAAGGTGTTTCGTTGAACGGACGTCAGCAGTTTAACCATTTACGTCAAAGTCACACGCGCGCGCGCTATTTCAGTTTATCAGTGTTGCACGCGCTTCATTTAAATTTCAACAGCGCCCTGGTGAAACGGTGCATGATAGTCGATGATAGTCAAAACTATCATCAACTATCATCAACTATCAAACGGGTGGTCAAACGGCGCATGATAGTCCATGATAGTTGTTCCGAGGAAGTCTGGGGAAGAATTGTTGCATATTTGGTCTCCTTGGCTACACACAATGGGGATGTAATCATTTAAGATGATGTTGTAAGAAACATGGCGTTGCAAGCAGGGATGAATAATTTTTCACGGCGAAAGAGGGCGGCAGCCTGTTTCGTTTTCCTTGAGTTGCTTCACGTCCCTCACTGTCATTGGCTTTGTTTTCTTCATTTTTGTCATTTTCCTTATTTTCAATCTGTGGAGAGCAAACTCTCGACACCGCCGCCATTTTGTTAGCTTGCTGAAAGTTAACCGAAAAGCTGGTGCCGAAAACTGAGCCCGTCAATTTTGGGGGAATACAGCTGACGGAAAAACTATCATCGACTGTCATGCGCGTGGTCAAACGCGAAAAAATATCATCAACTATCATGAAGAATTTGAACACGCTCAAAGTGTATGATAGTTGATGATAGTCCATGATAGCGCATGATAGTTGGTGGTCAAACGAGCCTGCGCGCTTTAACTATCATTGACTATCAACAACTATCATCGACTATCATGCATCGTTTGACCAGGGCTATAGTTTTATTCGCGTAAGACATCTTTGTTAAAGTCGTGTACAAGCGTGAGTTTTTCAATTGTTAGACTCATTCAAGCTGACCAGTTGCTAACCTTTTGCTAACCAGTTGGTAAGCCCTGTACAGTAGTACAAATTTGCTAACGAGAACTGTAAACTGGTGAACTGTTGTACCTAACAAGGAGGCAGTCATAGAAGGAAGTATGCGGTCAGTTTCACTCGTTTCCTGCAATTTTTCTATTTATTTTTAACATTTGTAAGGCGGAGTATTAACGGACCTTTTACTACACATTGTAGATCGAATTGTAATTTATTAAAATACGATTCTGTTCCTTCGTATTTGGCGTCTTTCACTCAACGGCACACAAGAGATTAAAATTCACAGCCTTTTTTTTCTCATGTGGTTATCTTTGTATTGAAAGGTAGGTGACGAAATTCTCTCGTCAAGTATCAATTAAACTCACTTCTGATCGAGACTAAACATTTTGTCTCTTGGTTCGACCTTGGGTTTATCTGTTGAGTCGAACGCGGCGTCTCTGAGCTTTTCAATTCTAAAATTAAAACATGAAAGACTCATAGCTTCTGAATACCTCCTCTGAGGCTTTTTTCAACGATTTTCCATCTCTAAAGTGCCGAACAAGTTTATAATAAACACCCCTGTGAATAATTCTAGTAAATATGGTAATCGGCGAGCAATTGAATTCGGTCAAATGCTGCACTCCCCTTAGAGAAAAGTCAATGCACCAAATCGCTCTCCAACAGACTTAAATCAATACCTACGTTTTACAAACTGATTAATAACGGCGCTTCCTAAACTCACAGCGTTTCACTTTCGAAGTCAAAGGTATTATCCAGTACTGTGAACGTATACTGACGAGGAGAATAACTTAAACCCCGCCTAAATGATAAAAAAAAATTGATCATTTGGCCTCCTGTCTCAACATACGTCTGCATGATCAGAGTTCTGATGAAGATCAAACCTTTTCATCCAACATCATTCAATATGTTTGATCGTTCAGCCACCCTGTTTCACCCTCCGGCTATCCGGGACATTTGTAACGCTGATTTCGATTAAATTTTGTCATTTAAACTATAATCTGCGATCAGACCCTCGTTCACTTTCGAAACCCAGCGAAAAACAAGAAAAGTGCCTGGCCGCAAGTTATTCAAATGTACGCCCCAAGCACACCGCAGGGATTATTTAAAATTTCACAATCGATCAAGTTTTTATTAATTATCGTCATTTGATTTCGACTTTCTTCTTACTAGAGAATCGCAAAGCAGGGCCATCTATTGCGAGCCAAAAGAATGAATGTACGCGCGGTAATGGCCGATTTGTGGCGCCTTCGATTGACTTTATTCTGAAATAAGAATAAACGGAATAACCTTTAGATTTCAATAGTTTCTTTGGAGGTAAATTTGGGAAGATTTTTTTACTACATTTTGTGGGGAAACGATGCTGAAAAGCTCCTTTGTATTCTGAGCAAATCCAGATTCTCCGAGGGCTAATTTTTAGAAGAAAACCACCGTATTCTTATACCGGAGTAAGGCCAATCGAAGGCACCCTTGATTGGCTAATAACTTAACAAACTTATAATGATGATATCGTGCACGCTTTTATTTTCCAAGAGCAAGACAAATCCTCCTGCTAAAATAAGCCTAAATTGAGTCTAAAAGAATTCCTACTTAAACTAGATACTTTGTTGAAAAGGTACGCCTCATTAGTTGTTCCATTCTAGGCAGTTATCCTTCGATATAGCCTAATCTGAGATCTTTGTGTTGTCAATCAATGTGATGATCTATCGGTCTACTGCAATGTCAAGATCGACGAAGTGTGTTCTTTCAATCCCAGAAAGTACTGTTATGTGCAAGTACCTTATTCATGTCTACATCTTTTGTGATCACACACACTATACTAGAAATCATTTCCTACCAAGAGTACCTGCAAAACAGGGCTTGAATTGTTTCGAAATACCGAACACAAAGCCGTGAACGTAGAACACCTGTCTAATGATAATTTTTCCCCGAAACAAGAACTGAAATTTTACCATGGTCTCTTGTAATAGTGAAGTATGGATATGTATAATTGATAGCATGAAAATCCTCCTCCATATATTCTAAACAGGTATAGAACATTAAGCGCGGTGTTGCCGGAAAATTGACAGGTTATTTAACCAATAAGTACCGCGCGTCATATCATAACCTGACAGTTTGAGCCGCACACAGATCCAAGGAACAGGTTCAAACACCAAGAATTATCGACTAAGCGTTAATTTTTTTATCGTTCAAATATATAGAGAGAGCGGTATGATTTCTGAATCAAACATTAAAAACAAAAAAAGTTTACACTTACGTGACTTTGGGAACAAAGTAACGGGCTGGCAACGGATGAGTAAGCATGCAAAAGAAAGGTCTGTAATAAACTTAACAGCAAGTCCTGACGATAGGATCATGGACTTAACGTAGAGGAAGCTAAAGTCGGTCGCAACTAATACGATGAAAACTGACGATTCACTTCTCTTTCCGCACAGCGCATGTGCGCTCGCAACTGACCCAGCCAAGCGTGCTTCAAATTATGCCGCATCACTTGAGTAGATAAAAGTTTTATTAATAAGTTTGTTCGATGGAGACTAATTGCTTTAGGCCACAAATTCCTACATGAAAGGGAAACGCGTTTTCCGGTTATAAATGAGTCGATTATATAAACAGCTTTAATGTAAGCATTCTACCCAGCTTGAGGCGCGAGTCGGCTTCGGGATCATTTCCCTTGCGGAGACCTTTTAAATCTCCACCAATCCAATTCGATACAACTAGTCTCCAGGCCATTATTTAGTATCAAGCTGGGTAATCTATACGTGAAGGGAATAGGATAGAGGTAAAAGCGAAAAAAAAATTGATATGAAAGATGGGTCGTTAGTGACAACTTCTCATGATTAAAAAGTGTACGAATTTTCGCATTTACACTCAGAAGTTGTTTCACTCTGTAAGTTTGATTAATTGAGAACTACCGAAGCTTACAAAGCGACCATTGCCGCTTCATCAGACCGGAACAGAGAAAAACGCGTAGATAGAGTAGCAACGTAACACAGGATTTGTCCTATTAAAATCTCAGTCGTATACTGTGTACAAATATATCGTTCGATAAATGAAAAGAAAGTTACGAAGGCACGAGACGCGTAAAAACATGACTGAAATAAGAGTATTTGACGTGCGAAAAGATAACTGGTTCATATTATTAAACGCAATCTTGATCATAAAGAAAACAAAGACAATCTGAATGTCAATCTTACGAGACGAAAATTGAAATTAAATAAGTTGGTTACAAGAACCGATGCTGCCCTTCAAAACTTGCTCACTTCGAATGCGACGAGTTCAAACTCACCTTGAAATAATTCAGCAAATAAAACAAAACAACGAAGGAACGAGATACCTTTGACTGGGAGACCCGATCGAACAGTGATCGATAACGTGTATCTGTCTGTGACTATTTTTATAGCCACATTAATTAATTAATTTTGCATGAGAAAGTAGGCGGAAACTTCACGGCGCAGAAAGTGATTAGGCAGTATATTCAATTATTCGGCAGTGAAATAAATTGACCAGAAAACCTAAACAAGGTACAATGTTTTCAGTTCGTGAAAAAAAGGAGAGTTCCTTCTTGTCAATTGTTGTTGTTGTTGTTGTTGTTGTTGTTGTTGCCTTCTCCGTGCGGTTAAGCAGGATAACTGGAATTGTCCAATTAATAAGATTGCTCACGTGGAAAACGTGTACGTATACACGCCTAATGTCTAACGAATTCGTCGCAATTTCAACTCTGAGACGGAATCTGTTATTTAGTCCTCATCCAACCAAAAAAAAACACGGTAAATCAGCCCAGTAACCGCTAAAGTAACAATTAATCGTCTTGAAATGAAGTTAACCAACAGATTCTTAACTGTAGGTTAAATTCCACGGTGCGTTCCACAGGCCTTATTCCGGACTGATATAAAGAGTAATAAGCTTTACTTCCACAAACCACCCCTGGGAGAATTTTGATCGGTTATCTGAATACAAAGGAGATGTTCAGCTTGGCTTCCCGACAAAATTCCATAGAGACATCCTCCTAAACTTGCATCCAAAGAAAAATCTATTGCCTATTCCAATAGGTCAATCGAACGCGCCCAAAGAGTAGCCAAAAACTTACACTCAATTTTCTCTTTTAAATGGTCTCTCTTGTGTACCAAGCCAGCCTAATTCTACTAAAAAAGAGACAGTGCTTTAGTACTCCTACTGCTTCTGAGCGAGCTATTAAAATGAAATGACCTTTCCGTCTTCCCGTTAATAGGGACCTTAAGATCCAGGACGGGAGCGAGGACGACGGCGCGCCAAAGGACGATTAGGACTGGGCCTAGGTCCCCGTCTCACGCGATGGATAAATAGCTTAAGATTGTTGCCGACGGGGACCCCATTTTGCTTCCAGAATATTTTGTCCATTTTGAGTTATTCTACAGCATGTTAAACATTTCATATCGCGATTAAGAAGCTTTTTTTTTTCATACATCTTGGGTATTTGGAGCTTAAAAACATGACGTAAGTTTTATGTCAGCTAATTCGTCATCCAGCTGATGTCGTAGTAAAAAATGTTCTTTACCTCTAACTCTGTTGCTTGATTTGTTCAGCTTGTTATCTTATGTTTTGTGTGTCAAAATACGCGTTAAAAAGAGTTTTAAGCATGCAAGAGATGCCTTGTTTCTATGTCATGACAACGGAGTGATAGACGACGAGGAATTTTGCTTGCTATACGATGCCAATCGATCAAAAAATCCCAAATTTCCGTACGAAGAGTATGGAAAATTTGAAAAGTATATACAGTGTAATTTATATGCTCTTGTTTATGTGAGAACAAGTGTAACACTTTTTTCAACATGTTTTGAAGTATAGCAAATCTAAATGCCCCTTTTGAAATACAATGTTTGAGAAAATGGTTGACACTCAATACATTTAAAATAGACTGTAAGTATCAATAGAACAACAAGAAGGCAAGGTTCAATATCATTATCATGCACTTGCACACTCATATGAAATCTGCTCAGGGAGTTCTTGTTCATTTCTTCTCCAAAAATTTAGAAAACATGGTTATCATCATGCTATGGAATCCGTCAATTTGCCTCTGTTGCTGTTGCAGTTGCTGGCCCATCAACTTCATCATAGCTTCATTCTTCTCAGCTTCTTGCTGCAACTCTTGCTTTTTCAGCTCTAGCTCCTCTTTTTTAAATTCATCCAACCTTTCATTCCTCTCCTTTAGATACTCCAGGGTGTTGTTTCCACTTGATCTTCTTTTCTTCCCCTTTCCTTCATTCTCACTTCTTTTCATTCTGTCTCCCAGCCTCTCCATTGCCCTCTTTCTCACTTCCTCAGCATCTTTCTTATCTTCCTTTACCTTCCTCTTTTGTGCTGCTGTATCCTGTTGGTCTCGATCAGCCTCATCTTCTCTCACAATGAGGTCTTCCAGGGCTTGCTCTGCTTCTGTCAATTCTGGGGTGCTAATCCCACTTGCTCTTTCCTCCTCTCTAATTTTCCTCCTGTATGCTTTGGCAAGCAGACCATACCTTTCTCTAACACCTCTCTGGTCAACCTTAAATTTGGGGGCTTCTACTTGCAAAAGGCGCTCAGAGATTTCGGTCCACTTCCGACCTCTTTGTGCTGTCCCACGCTTTGTGCCAGCAAAGGGGCTGTTCGCTAGCATTTCTCTGACTAAAACGACATCATGTTCCTCTGTCCAGAACATCCTGTCATACGAAATGTGGCATAATAGATAAACTATCAATGAAAGTAGTGAAAAACAACACACAATCTAAACTGCTTAAACTCCATATGACAGTCGCAAATAGAAACTCAATAAAAATGACTCTGCAAGTAGTATTTAAATAAGCATTACACAATGATTGAAAGCGGAAAAATAACAGGAAAAGACAAATCACACCTAAACAACTCGCAACATCAGCACGACAGAAAGCCAACAACAAACATGAAACGAGCTAACAAAAATATTTACTTACGCTGGCTTTTTGTTGCTTGTTTCCCTTGAACATGACGGGAAGGGGGCCGAGACAAACTGAGCAGAGTTCATTGCGAGTTTACAGTGACTACGTCTCAAAGAAAACCAAAGAAAATAAAGTACACAAAGTGCACAACGTCAAACTGGTGTTTTTACCGTCCTCGACGGAGTCACGACGGGGTCACGCAACCATGAAAAACGAACCACATCTCTAATGCGCATGCTTCTTATGGGAAAACAACTTCCGGTCGGCCGTCGTCCTCGCTCCCGTCCTGGATCTTAAGGTCCCTAATATGACGGAAAAGCGACAAATGTAAAATAAACCTGGCGGCGCTTTTTTCTGTGTTAGACCTCATCCTATTCCGTAAAAGCGACACTAATGTAAGGGGACATTAATGAACAACACCAAAGATGCCCTTATATGGCAAGTCACGGTGTGACCTCACTCACAGCTGTTGAATCCTTGGCCTCTTGAAAATAATGTTAGAACCTATGTACTAACGCTGAGATGAAGTCCACGTTCCCTTCCTGGTATAAATAGGCTCGTTTTGTCCCGTTCATTCCTCACTTTGGCTTAAAACGAACGTGAGACGTTCGTCCTTTTTCGATTTAGGAATCACATATGCAGTCTCGTGCTAATAGTTACCAGTTACCTTGCTTGTGTTTTAAGCCTAATGCTTTCCCTCTTCAGGGCCGTAACAATATTATCTCCCTGCTAAAATTAAAAGTTCTGCTTTTGTATTTCCTTTTTTCAATTTGAAGGTCATAGAAAATAACTATTTAAAAAAAGTAGAAATATATAATAAAGCAGACATCCTATGTGTTACTATTAACCGATGTTTATTTAGTAGCATTCTTGTAGCGTCGATTATCTTTGGTACTTATCTCTGCCACAAGGTCGGTGGTTAGTTAAATCATAAGTACTCTTAAAGGATCATCCCTTCATTATTATCAATCACCTAACTGGCTGCGCAAAGGAACAGCGAGATACGAGCTACGGACACAAGCTTAACCCATACCAAGCATCCTTTGTTGGTATAATATTATGTTAGTTTGAGTTGAAACAAAAACAGAAAATACAACAAGTGAAAACGAAAAGTTATTACCGCGAAACCGCAACCAAATGGAAAAGCACGGGTCTCCTGGCAAAATGGTGTCTTGGCGGAAATCACGTGATTAATTCCTACGTTCCAGATCAATGCCCCGCAAAAAGCCATTCAGTTTGCATGCGCGGATGAGATTAAAACTGCCAATTGCAGGAAGTGAATCACAACTGAATGACTATTAAAAGAAAAAATTAATAAAGCTTACCCTGGTTGAGCAAAAAGTTAAAATAAATGGTGTTAGGTGATATTTACAAGTAAAATAAATCAAGGAGCCCTTTTTTGTTCGGTGATGGAATATTGAAACACAGATTATGCCACATACGCGCGTCGGTTGATAGATGAGAAATAACCTACGAGACTCGTAGCAACCATCTCGTGTCCAACAGGCGCCAGTGAAATAATTACTTTATTAAAAATAAGCACGGAATTCTTCAAAACCTTTAAATCTTGTTTTAAGAGGGACGCAAAAGTGACAAGTGGCTGCTCGCCAATCACAATTATGTAGTGGACCGCTTAGTCTCGATATAACAAGGATTTTACGACAACTGCAGAATTCACGCGCGCTCATTGGCTAATTTTTATGGTCAATATGCGGACAGACACATGAATTTATAATTTATGCGATATTGACGCAACGAGCCGGAGAGCGGAGAGCCGCAACGTCAATCTGTCACTTTTTAACCAATAGAAAGCCTCCGTTTTTTCTATGAGCCAATAAGAGAGCGAGGCAAGTTATGAATTTGGTCGCGTCAGATGGAATAAAATTTGAAGTTTCTCACATTTTGGTCTCGCGTTTCGTCTTAATTTCGTCTCTCCTACCTTTTTGTTATCGTAAAAAACAAATTGACGTCAGTTTTTTATGCGTCTGTCCTGTTATTGACAATGAATTTCGCCATAACATTGTCAAAGTAGTTTGCGGATCCACTCGGCTATCGCCTCGTGGATCCACAGCTACTTTGACAATGTGATGACGAAATTTATGATCAATAACAGGACAGACGCATAAAAAACTGACGTCAATTTGTTAAATAGACACTCTGCCATGGAGAAAGCCGAGCTGATGCATGTAGTCGTGTTTAAAACTGACCCTAGTGATTGTCTAAGGAAAAAATACCCAGTCTTAACTTTTAAAAGAAGTGCGCTTTCCCTTGGTGCAATTGGGAAGGAGAGGGATTAATAAACAAAATAGTTTACTTTATGTGTGGCTGAAAACGTTTTCGTGAACAGTCAGATCTTACAACACGAAACGTTATTATGTTGTGTGTGTGTATTTTTTTTCCAGTTTTGTTTCTTTTTATTTGTTTGTTTTGTTGTTGTTGTTGTTGTTTTTCAGGCAGTACTTAACTGTCTATGCTGAGTCTGCGGCCAAAACCGCAACATTTAAGTAAACTTTTTATGTTTACATGTTAACATTCCGTCCCTTTTTGCTTTGTTTTGTTTACAAGTTTATACATTGGGCTAAGCTCTCTTTTAATTCATTGGACTGAATTCGTAAATGATGATGTCTCAAAGAGTGAAAATTCGTATGAAAGCTGTTGTAAGCAATTCTTTCTTGTGGCATCTGGCATGGTAACAAGCTGATTGGTTTTCCCGATAAAACCTCTGTCAGCTTCCTGGCGTGAGCGCCTAGCATGAAAGAAATCAGTTCTTAAAAAATTTCCGTGGTCATATCGACTGCAACCGCACACTACGGCAATTTATAGCAAACATTCATTGTCTCGAGACCAATTTAATAAAGCGTCGGGAGAAGGCCATTAGCAAATGGCCCTTTTCACTATCAGTTGGCGGACTTTTTTAGTGCAAGATAGCGTGTATGCCGCCTTTCCTAATTTAGCAACGTTTCCAACTTGATTGCTTGCTAGAAATATCTTGAATTTAGATTAAAATTTCTGTAAGTGAACGCCGTACGTCACGAAAAATGCCCCCACGTAAGCGGCTTATTCAGGCGGCAAAACAAAATGCAAACATTTGCGAGTGCTTTTGCGACAGAACCCAGCCACGCAACTATTTCTAAATTTTAGACATTTCGGACTTCATCACTTTCAAGTCGTCTTATGGAAATTTTGCTACAATTAAAGTATCCAGCCAAGATCGATCTTGTTGACTTTTCTTTGTGCTAGAGTTCAAATTTCGGTCGCTATTAACTTCGGAGACGAACGCCGTAAGATAAGGCAATTACCTTCAGACAGTGGTATATACCGTTTCACCACCTGCTAAAAAGCGTACACCGTATTTAGCGGAAATTGCAAACCAGAAAATCGGTGGCTCTCTGCCAATGACCACCTGCTAACTTAATAACAGTACCGCGCGGAAATTATTCTACGCCTCAGTGGCCTTTAGCCAACCGACATTCCATATCCCTTTATTTGTATGCATAGCAATGAGGAACAAAATCTGTAGGTCGTTTAATTTGTTGGCTATTGTAAGATACAGATATGAATAGCTCCAAATATAACAAAACAATTCTCTCAATAGTCGGGTTTGATTTCGCCAGGTATTCCAGAACATGGAATGACTAGCAGAATAACCTCTAGATTTCCGTTCGATTGCCAATTAGGGTCGGGCTAAAACGTCCCTTAAGCGGTTTCGTTTAAAGCTATTACTTTCTGTATTCCTATAACGGAATACGTCCAATCGAACACGCCCTCTTAAAAATTAAGACTCGGTGCATGCCTTGCCCTTAAATAACGGTTGCGTACGCTGTAATGTTCAGTAGAGAAAAGAGCATACGTGTTTTGCTCTCTCCATTTTTATTTGTGCATTCAAACAATTTAAGGAGATTGGCTAGGTGCCCGATGCACGTTATCGCGAATCTCCACTTATATATTCCACGTTAGAAACGAACCGTGGGTTTCTGCACTTCTCATGATAGAGGATGAGTTAATCAGCTTGCTTCGGTTTTACTCAGAACACACAAGTCATCAAAACAAAACAACAACAACAACAACAACAACAACAACAAAAAACGTCAGAGGTAATGAATGCAAAGAAAGATATAGACAAAATAAGGGGGCAATAGGGTGCATGAAAGAGATAATCTAACGACAAAATTTGATCGAAGACCAGTCGGATAACACTTTGACGTGCAGAGTTGGTTCCTTTCAAAATACCCGAACTTTTCAATTTTGCGCTTAAAACCCTTTTCTCTACAGAATGCAGTAAATTGTATATTTGGAGGCATTTGTCTATTTGTCATGCAAGTTGGTTATTTTTCTGGCTTGTTCTTTGTTTTTTTTAACTAATTCGACTTAACGTTGAATTGAATTTTGGAGCCTAGCTGTTCAGCTCAAGTTCGGGTACAACGTTCGCTAAAATCAGTTACAGGAGCAGCTAAGAAAGCAATTCGTATAAACGCAGATAGCTTTTTTAACGCTACTTTGCCCAGAAAAGACCGATTACTATAAAGTGACCATTTCATTCATTTCCAAGTTTTGCAGGAATCAAAGCAATCGAAAGGGATTGCTGCTTGCGTGATATCTTGCCGATGAGCCTCTACTCTCTAATCGAGCTCGCATTGAGCTCCATCCAGTTGCTGTTATAATCCCTAGCGATAGCATGCAATAATGCAGTAATTAGAACGCACTAAATTGTCATTTTTACATCCAACAAAAGCCTCCCGCAAAAGCTGAGCTCAATCACTACACATAATTTACGGTCTTACCTCACCAACTTCAAACACTTAATTGAAGATTTACTTCTAGTTTTCTTGGAAACTAATTATTCAACCTTGTCAGCGTTTTCTTTGGACTGCCCCAATACCGGCCTTAGTGGATAAAACATTAATTTTGCAAGGCAGACGACAGTGCGTTTTATTGTCGGTGAATTCAGAAGCACGTCAGTACTAATCACAATTGCCAGCTTTTGTCGCGTTCGAAGCTGTTGCCAACAGAGGGCTTACTGAATTGTGGCCGGGGAGTATCAATTTGCCAAGCGATAAAGCGTTCTTTAAAGGAAGCTCAAACAAAATAAACTAAGTAATATCAACAGTGCCAAATACGAATGTGTAAAATTAAAAAAAGAGGAAAACACGAGGTCGTTGAAATACGACAGCCGCTGGTTTAAAAATTGCGGCGCACAGTGAACGATGACACAATATATTTCCAATTACTTTCCAGACTCGATGCTACCCTGTGCGCAGTGGATCCTCACCTCTTATCCGCTTTGGAAGCGAAACAAGAGAGGAACCACTGCGAGCAAGCGACCCGTCCCGTCCTGATTCAGGGACGAATACATTAAAATAAAACTGCACAGACTACTTTGCAAACAAGCTTTTTTTCCCTCGCAAGGGCGCACGTGAGTTTAACCTGTGCGATAATGTGACGTGATTTAATGACGCGATGGTCGACGCAATGAGCGTCGTCAGCCGCGCATGCTCGACAGAGAACGGGTCGCTTGCTCGAAGTGGTTATAATAATAATAATAATAATAATAATAATAATAGCAACAATAATGGTCTTTATTCATCGACAACTAGAAAACAGACGTGCTTAATTCACAGTATGGCCATAACTACAACAAATCATTAAAGCTAAAAACTATACAACATTAAAGACACTTATTGATGAAAACTGATTTAAAACGCTCAGTATTTATCCTATCTAAAATGAAATGTGTGCACTTTTATGTAGTGGTCTAGTCCTTTCAGGTAGTAAAAGTTTCCTTAAAGCAGTTTCCTTGGCAGTGATTCTACCCCACAATCTCTACGTCTTAATATAATGCTTAATGCTTATAATGCTTAATGCTTAATGCTTATATAATGCTTATAATGCAATAATATAATAGCAACAATAATGGTCTTTATTCATCGACAACTAGAAAACAGACGTGCTTAATTCACAGTATGGCCATAACTACAACAAATCATTAAAGCTAAAAACTATACAACATTAAAGACACTTATTGATGAAAACTGATTTAAAACGCTCAGTATTTATCCTATCTAAAATGAAATGTGTGCACTTTTATGTAGTGGTCTAGTCCTTTCAGGTAGTAAAAGTTTCCTTAAAGCAGTTTCCTTGGCAGTGATTCTACCCCACAATCTCTACGTCTTAATATAATGCTTAGAGCAATATCCAGACTTAAAAGACCGGGCCTACTAAATGATTTATCAATCCTACTTGAGTACTTACCATAAAACGCGCTACCCCAAACTTCAATAGCTCAAATAAAAATAGATAGAATTAAAATTAGTAGTAGGGAGAGTGGGACCGACAAAAAACGACTGCGAAGGAGGCTACCATATCCTGCTGTCTTTCCAGTAAACTGATAATGCAACAGGGAAGATATCTGCTTACAAACACTAGCGTCAAACTTCTTTTGGTAGTGAAATTCGCCAAAGACCAAATAAAAGGACCCTTCGTTTCTTCATCCAATGAGACTCTGGTTAGCACATTAATATGAATTGGTGACGTCAATGATTTCTTCACTATACGTATATTGTTAGGAATCAGACGTTTAAGAGAAATTTGAGTTGAAAGTTGCCGAAATGTTATGCTAATTACGATATCCAAACTTCCTTCACTTCAACTTCCTGGTCCTATCATAATATTCAGATGCAAGTTTCATTTCACGCAAATTTGATAGTATCAGAAAGGATCAAGGGCTTTTCTTAAAGGCACTATTACACTAGGCAATATCTCTCGCAACTTGTCGCGCAATTTTATTGCCACATAAGTTCCCACGCTGCGAGACAAGTTGCTCGACAGGTGTTACACAAGGCAACGTTTCGTGCAACTTGTCACACTTTTGCTAATCACATGAAGTCAAAGGGTCATTTTCATTGGTTAATGCCGCAAAATGTTGCGACACAAGCTGCGGGATAGATGTTACGCTGCGCAATGTGGCGAAAATTCCTTGCAACGTTGCGAGACGCGTTGCGTACAGTAGAATTCACTTCTACTTTTCGCAACGATTACGGCAACAACAAAACTAGCGAGAAATGCCTGCGGCAGCGCATGTTACACTAGGCAATTGAAAAGTTGCGAGACAAATTGCACGAAAAGTTGCCTAGTGTAACAGCGCCTTAACGCTCGAAACGTCAGCTTCACTCAAATCTCTTTACCGTGGTAAATTTGCTTTTATCAACTCGTTTGATACAACACCTCTTGTACCCCTTTATGTAATTCAGAGAATTGAAGACTTGTTTCCGCCATCCTGGATTATTAACCCTCTTCAAAACCTTTGAAGTTTAAATTGTTGCAAAAAAATGGCATAATTGCTTCGAAAACTTAAAAATTGATGCGATAACTTCAGCCAATATTTCTTTACGTAGGTAGGTCACAAAATTCCTCATTAGGTGAAACGTAACACGGAATACCTAATGCTTAGTTTCTAAAGAAACTCTGGTGCTGCGCCGGTGGGTGAGTGAAGCACGGAAATTTGGTTGCGCATGCATACATCAAATTTGTTTAAATGAAGAAAACGATACACTGATGAATTTGTAGCCAAAGCTGACTTTGGGGAAAACAAAGGGTAAGGAGAGGGTCGGTCGAGGATTTGCGTCGGAAACTCCCACCATCTGGACATCAAGACAATCCCACTCCAGAACTGATTTCGGCCTCGTTCCCGAATGGAAGAGATGGAGAGTTGCTTCAAAGCCTTGAACCACGTGTGACAGATCCCGTTCCCCAGTTCCTCACCAGTATGATTACCATTCGAAGGAATACTTATGCCACACCAGACCACACAGTTGTAGAAAATTGCATAGCACAAGGGTCAGAAAGAAGACAATGCACCCCATTTCAATTTGATTGCTTTATTAAGCGTCGATATGCGAATCAGAGCGACCGTTGTCGTTGTTGTCGTTGTTTTTTTCTTGACTTACATCTGGCATCGCAATTCGGTTTACATGTTCAAATGAAGAAATAAGACCAGTTTACAGTCTTCTTACTAGTATAAATCGACGAAACGAGGGAAGTAAATTGGGCTTCTCGCAAATTCGTTCTCGGTGTCACAGTTGCTACACAAAATGATTTACTCCAGCAAAGACATTCTTTTGCCTCGTCACCCAACACTCCCCGGAGACGAGCCCAAATAAGACTGCACAGGAGGATTACCAAATGTTTGCCAACGGTTTTCATTTATACCAAAATGAGGCCTCCACTTTCAAAAACTGAATTTACCCCAAATGTTCAACTTCGTACAACTGATCGTCTCTTCAACATGCACTTTACTTCTGTCGCGAAGTCAGGAAAGGTTCACTGCGTGACCGGTATGTGTCACACAAGCTCACAGTCCTCTAAAAAGCAAAGACTTGTTACGCGGAACCCGCTTGCGTTCTTATGTCGTCGATTTTGAGGATCATCTTCACCAGCTGGGTGGCCAAGCTGATCTGTTGCTTCTTGCCTATCAAAGTCTCTATTACGTGTTGTTCCTTCATGTCTGAAAAGGAACAGCAAGGAAATGGGCACCTCGCTTAAGGTATTTTCAAGGTTTCAAAGAAGACTATAGTATTATGCCTTGCTTTACCCTACGAGCAGCGAATTCTCGTCTCTTATTCCCTGTGGTTTCTCTCTCGTGTTTCGCTACCAAAGCGAATAAGAGGCGAGAATCCACTTCTCGCAGGATACGATGTAAAAATTTATTAAAAAAAAAAAAAAGGCGTTTCGTTAAAATCGAAACGTATTAAAAGGAAGTTAAAAGGGAATTAAAAAGAAGCTAAATGCTGGTTGTTAATTATTATTTCTACCTACCACTGAAACCCGTATCCATACAATCGACACCAAGTCTAGGATTAGCCTCGGCAACTTGTCGCGATTTGATGTCAGCAACTGTTTGAATCGGATTTAGGCCCGAGTTCTCCGCTAAAGCCAAAGGTATGGCTTCCAAGGCATCACTAAAAGCTCGCATAGCATACTGCTCCAATGTAGAGATCTAGGAGTAGAACTGAACCGGATCAACACTCAAACGAACGACTGGAAATGGCAGCTGGTCACGCGAGTGAGAAAAATAATTCCCCAATGGCGTCTAAAAACGTCGGTGACTCTTTCGCCAGAAAATGAAGCGAATACAAACCAAAGCTTCGAGCTGGTCAAGCGTTAAACCAGTGCTGGCTTCCGCTTAATTTGACACATTTCTTCAAAGAAGTTATTGTTGCCGGTTAAAAGGGTAACGATTTTTGTTTCACTTAAAAGGAAAAAAAAAACACGGTCTGAAGACTTGCATAACCCGTCCACTGGGGGCTGGGATAGGCAACGCTCTACCCCTTCTCCTACAAGTCGCATCGAATGAAATTCATCAGTTTGTGGATGGTTCACTGACAGGTATAGTTCGCTCTGTGATGGCCAAAGTTCATTCGCGCACGCGAATTTCAGTCAGTTCGCCAACCTCTTTTCTTTTCTTCTCTCCCTCTCCCTCCCCCCTTTTTTTTACCCCTGGGGGGCAACCAAGGACACCCAAGCCTTGTCGCACAAACAATATACTATCATTCTATTGAACAGCTCTGTCTTACCTTGTCCGCTTCCCTGGTGACGGCCAATGAGCAGGCGAGTTCTGTCGCCCCGCCACCATAAACCACACGATTATCACGAACAAGATTCCTAACTACGCACAGAGCATCATGAAGACTCCTCTTGGCTTCCTCTATGATCTATTAGGGGAAGAGTCGGATTTGGCAGAGTGAATGTTTGTAAATCACCGCGCAAAAAACAATCCTTGGTAACTTTAAAAACTAACTAAAAAAACTCATTAATACTTCATGAATCCAACAGCCTATCACGTTACCGATAAATCGTCACGTGCATGAGCTTCAAAACCAGATAAAACATTCCACGTTAGTATTCTTTATGTAAAGGATACTAGTAAGCTAAAGCTTGTTTCTCTCATTTTGAACAATTGTCCGGACTCCAGAGGCACACGCCCTTTGTGGAACGTTTTTTTGACTCGCACGTCGTGTTTTATCGGGTCTAAAACTACTCTGCTTCGCCTCGTCGTTTAAAACCCGATAAAGGACTCCTGTTCGTTTATTACACAGTACTTCATCCACAACTATTTCAACGGCCTTACCATTTTATTTCCACCACGGATGAAGATCGTCACAGCTCGGGAATTCAGGCACTCTTCAATAACTAACATCCTGTCCTTGGTAGTTCCAAAACTGAGTTCCTTCACTAGACCAGCTTTGCCGAGTTTCTCGGCAGTAAGCTCGGAAAACCGTGGCACAATTCTCCCGCCAGTAGCAATGGCAATAAGCTAGAGAAGCGAGTACAGAAACAGAAAGATATTCAGAAAAGTACACTGCACTGTAACAGACCTCGTTCTCGGTGGTTTTAAACCATGTAGAAATTTGAGGAAGTGCAGACATGTTAGTGTGCGCAAAATTGAGAACAATCCTTTCCTCAAAAATGAAGACAAACTTTAAAGATGTTAGTCACCGAGAGAAGTAGCTGGGTAAACTGTATTTGTAGCATTAATAACTAAGTTACTCGCTCAATGAAGACAGGTTTGAAACACAATGAACGAGTTCCTTCATATGCCTCCCTTTTACAGCAAAAACATGAACTGATGTGCAAAACCCACGACAACAGATGATGCTCAAATTATACCAGCCATCTTCTTGCGCTTTTCAAAAACATACGGCCTCTCAAGTTCAAATTTGAATCAACGGTTTGCCATCAATCATATTTGCCGACCGGGTCAAGGGCTACATCGCACTTTGTGATTGGTGGATTCAGACCCACTTTGTCGGTGTCTGTTTTAAACGGTTGGTCAACTGCCGCCGTGAATATGACTGACGGCTGCAAAAAACGAATACGGTGAGTAGATTTTCGAGTCTAGAGATCGCATGCTTTTGAAAGGCGCAGTACGCCTGACATTAAATAAAACAAACACAAATAATAACGATGATTACCTCAATTTCCGGTCCGCCAACCCATCTGACCGCCGGAAGTTCATTCTGTAGCAGAAGATGGTTGGCTTCATCATCGAATCCCCACTGGCAGATGGCCAAATTGGCACCCGTACTCTTGACTTGTTTGACCATCTCTTCGAACTTTTCCTTCTCGTACTCACGAAGCTTCTGATAGTCCTCCACAGAAGTCACATCCAGTTTGTGTTTGGTTTTCGGCTTAGGTGGTTCAAACGGGCAGGTAAGGATGGCCAGTTTAGCGTCCTTTATCACCTGTCGGTCAAGAAAGAAGCTTACTCACAAAGGTTCTGTTTTACTGGGATCAATCGCCTCAACCAAAACTGGTTTTGGTTGATTTAGTTGATGTTCCCAATACAACACTTTTTCAACCATTTTCGGATTATCATCAAGGCCATCAGATGATCTTCCGCGAGCCAACCAATGTGTGCTTAAAATTTAAGAATTGGTTCATGCTTAGCATGCGTATATCGAGTTATGGATGCACGCGGGAAGTTTGGAGAGCACGAAAGAAGCGTTAGAGTTGCTCGAGGCGTAGCCGAGAGCAGCTCTAGCTTCGTAAGTGCTCTCTAAACTTCCCAAGTGCATCCATAACTCGATATACGCACAGCTAAAAGCATGAACCAATTGTTTTATACCATAGTGACAAGAAAGTAGTGCGCGGAAAACAGGTTTATTTGTGATTGATTACAAAATTCTCTCAATGCGCGTACTGAGAAAAACAAAGATTCTTATTGGCTGATTACAAACGGGCCATTTTGTATTTGATTACAAGTTGTACACGTCATCAGATGGACGCACGGCCGTGCGTATGTTGAGAAATGTACCATGATGACGCCAATAGGAATTACATAGGGAAGCACGCACGCTATGTTATAAATAATTATCATCCATTTGCTTTACATATCGTTTATAGTTACTGGTGTTTGTGTGTCATACCTTTGGCATTTGAGGATGGCTCATATCCTTATCCACGACTACTCCTTTGACCAGCATGGTGTCATCCAATCTTCCACCTTCCTTGCCTTCCACCTTGATGAGTTCAAAGTCGACATCTTTCCTCTCAAGATCGGCCACGGACAGTACAGCTTCCACTGCGATCTCTGCCAGCTTCCTGTGGCATCGGCTGACACTGGCATACAAAACAGGACCAAGATCAGAGAAATTGAGGGGCTGAGTACACTGACATTGTGAGAGTCGAATGAGCATTTTGTCATTTTGCATAACTGAGGCCACATCTTCACGCAATTAGCAACGCTCAACTAATGCAATGATCAGACCATCCCACGTTGTATGAGGAAAAGAACAAAGATGGGTGTAAGAGACACCCTTTTATGTACACACAACAATAAATTAAACCTCCTCACCTTCTGGGCTGGCTCCTTTGAAACTAGATGGGTACTAGTGCCCAGGTCCCAGCTTCCAATACAAACCTTGTCAGAACTTTAATTATTTGCTTAATTTACACAAACAGCTACATGTAAAAAGCCATTTGTGAGAAAACAACACATTGTGTTATTTAACAATTATTTCATGGGCGCACGTTGGATATGAGACGGTAAATAGCCAACGACACGCCGTAGCGCAGAGTTGGCTATAACCAGTCTCGTATCCAACAAGCGCGAATGGAATAATAATGTTTTATTAAATTCTCAACGTTCGGATAATGAAATTCTAGCTTTCTCATTGGTAATTTCTTATTTCTCAACGAAACTTGGCTTCCCGCGAACAATTTTATGCTGAGCGACATTCATATAAGGTCAAACGCAGGTATAATGGCTGATAACCGAGATCCAGTGAACCAATGAGAAAGCTAGAATTGCATTATCCGAGGTTGAGAATTTAATAAACAGCATTAACCACAAACAGATAAAAGGATCAATGTTTTTGTTTTCTATTCATTATCTTACATTTTCGACCCTAAGGTTGTCATGGCTGTCTGTATTAGGGACTCTGGGTTGTTCTTGTCAACAGGGAAGCTGTCGCATATCTTGTCCAGTTCTTCATTGGCAATCCTGGCTGCTAGCTCATAGCCATCGGCTATTCTTATTGGATGGATTCCCCAGTCTAACAGCTGTTCAGCTTGTTCAAGAAGCGATCCTGCAAGGACTGTAAATGAAGCCACACAAAGCATTACTATACAGGATGCTTGTTGGATTTTAATTATTATGTTCAGATTGTTAAGTGGAGTGCCTGGAAACTAGCTTGAAAAAAAAAATGCCCTTCCACTATAAACAAACCATTTGGGGCAACTGGTCTTCCTTTGTTATATACTTTTCACACAAGCTTCCACTGCTGCAAATCAATTGAAAAAATTGTCCTCAAAATTATTCCTACAAAGATAAGGCATTTCTAAGGGGTGGTTTAAAAATTGCATTTTGACAGTCTGCACAATAATACTTTTATTATTTAACACCACGGAGATCATTGACAAGGAAATTCCATCATTTTGTCTTAACTTACCAACAACCCCTGTGGTCCCATCTCCAATTTCATCATCCTGTGATTTTGACAGATCCACCATCAGCTTGGCAATTTGATGCTCAACTTGCATCATGTCCAAAATGGTGGCACCATCATTCGTGACTGTCACATCACCATCTGGGCTCACCATCATTTTGTCCATACCTGGCCAGGGAATTAAAACAAAAAACAGTTCACCTTAGAGAAAGTGTGCACTGATGACACATTAAATAAATGCTTTCTATGAACATCTCATAAACTACCCCAGGGTACAAAATTCATACAACCTCTGTTAATGTAAACAGTGACATTAATATAATTTATCAAGGATATTACATGGTAGCAAGAAGATATGAATTTTACATTTGAGTGGCAAGACCTCAGGAGGAGTGCAGCCAACAAGTGAGATGTTGTTTTTGCCACAAGTACAAATTCATTTAAAAGAGGATTTGAAAAGTTTACACTGGCTAAAACTATTGTCTTGGACATTTCGGCTACAACTGTTGCCTTCTTCAGCAAAGATAAGGTAACAAGTCGCTAGTCCCTAGGGCATTGTTGATGACGCTAGAAGGTGTTAATGTTTTTGTAAACGCTACGCAGCGCTATGTGCTCATTTATAGAGTTTTTATCTTGCACGGAATACCACGCTTCAAGAATTAGTCTTTGTTGCCACGTCGGTGACTTGTCAACAATTTCCAGGGAATTAAAACAAAAAACGGTTCACCTTAGAGAAAGAGCGCAGTGATGACACATTAAATAAAATTCATTTCTTTGAACCAACATGTAATGTTCCTTTTCTTATATGGAGACCAAACCAAGCTCATCCAGAAAAACTAGCCACGACATCATTGAGCAATACAACCCCCAAAAGAGTGACTTCAGACAATAGGTCACCCGGACCGCGGATTAAGTGGTGTATGGAATATAGAGTACAAGTGATTTACAGTGTAGTTCCTAAAAAAAACACTCTCTAATAAAGAGCTTCCTAGTCGATCTTGGGTGGTTTAAATCAATTTGCATCTTTATAGTAATTATCTTTCTAGGAAAAATTATTTTTACATTCATTTTTGTAGCTCGTTTTCGTCTGAGGTCTTTTGCCATTTGAATCATCACTAGGACTTTCAGGGCTTGGCCATTAGCCTAGCCTATCCAAAAACACTAAGCAGGATTTCCTCACAGCCAAGTGCATTTTGTGTGTTGATCTCTATTCAAGCTCACTGTTTTGCTTTGTTTTGTTTTAATTCAGTTTTTGACTTGTACCATATGTTGTTTGTTTATCTAAATTACAAGTGACAATTACTGCACAACCCACCTCAGTTAGCTTTTGCTACCTATGGGCTGTGCAGGATTATCAGCTATATATATTTTTTTCGAAAGAAAATAAAAATTGATTGAAAACTGATTGAAACTGAAATTGATAAAAGAGTCAGGACGTGAACAATCGATGAAACCGATGATCGGAAAATCAATCGATCAATCGATGACAATCGATGCCTTGTTAGTTAATTGGCATCGATTGGCATCGGCCAATCGATGACCAATCGATAATCATACAAAAGTGGTCGCAACTCATCAATTGTCATCGATTAGTGTTAAAAAAATCTCGGTATCCCACACGTTCCAGCATGTACGTATACGCACTCGCAGTACGCGCAAATGTTTGAGATTTGAATTCGTTCACCGGATTGTTTGTATGCAGTTGCATGGTTTCAAAAATCAATAACAGAAACACACTTTGAAACAGTGTTTTGAAGAAACACAAGTCAACAACACACCTTTTCGCTTAGCTGTTCCTTTCGCTGTCCTTTATACTTTTGATATCTGGTTGATATGAATTTTTTGAGGAATTTTATATTTTCACTATTTCCTATTTTTCCAACAGGTCCTGTCGAAACGCCGTGCAAGATGAAATTATTATTATCTGATTTATCCGTGTAAAATTTTTGAGAATAATTGAGTGTAATGACTGCGAGAATGCTGACCTCTTCCCCAGCCGTCTCTTAGTCTGGCGATGGAGAGACGACTGGAGACGAGTCAGCTCTGAATGGTGGGTGATGTCATTATACTGAATTGTTTTCATCATTAAAATGCATAAACAGACCGTGTTTTTGGAAACCTTGACTGAAAATAAAACGCATCAAAAATGAAAACCAATCGATGTCAATTAACTGATCGATTGGCATTGATAATTGATAAAATTGATAATCGATGAAATCGATAATCACAAAAAACCTGAGCATCGATTGTTCATCGATTATCGATATCAATCGATTAATTGGCATCGATTGTCATCGATTGATCGATTGATTTTCCGATCATCGGTTTCATCGATTGTTCACGTCCTGAAGAGTACTACACACATTAATCATCACTGTTTCGAGTCAATCTCGTGTGCAACTCTCTCCCAGCTTTCTCAATACTTATAGATAGCATCATTTAGAGTCTCAGGCGTTCAACTTTATCAGCTCTACGTGCAATGTATTACATATGTACGTTATCCCAAGATCCGTACAACATTTTCAAGTCCACGTGATCGCGTGATACGTCCACAACTAGTATACTCTCTCCAACCGAAATTTGATCGTTTAATTTACTAAATACGTGGATTTTCTGGTAAGTTTTTGGTCTGCAAGAATACTGTCCGAAAATGGGCAGGAGCTCTACGCTTAGAAATTCCCGAGATCGATTTTCAAATTTTGACAAGCTGAATAATTGTTGTCAATAAGCTCAACTAACCTTTCGGCCCGAGAGAAGTCCGTAGAATATTCGCAACGGCTTTGGCCGCCAAAATATGAGACTAAGAAAAAAATACAAGGAAACATTATTGAAACCGAGAAAAATAATAAAATCAGCACAAGTTTACGATCGACGAAAAGCTAAAAGCAGCTTTTACCTTCTGTGCATCCAAACCAGTCAATCTTCTTTGCCTCTCTTGTTCCTTTAGGATTATAAACGGTCTACCGTACTCATCGAAGGTAATACCTTGCGGACGTGCATGCAAAGGCATGGCAGTCATCTTTGGAAGAAAATAGAGGGAATAGACGTTCCTTGTTTTGCCGATTAGTTTGGATTTTATAGATGTTTCGAAGGAAAACTACGAACACTCCTTCGGCCGGTGGTACCCAAGCTTCCAAGTCCTCTAGATCCTCACGGGCGGAAAAGACATGCGCCGGCCTAGGCAATTTTGTCCGGGGTCTAGGGCCAGGGAGGGAGTGGGGGAGAGTGGACTACCCGCAAAAAAAGTGGTATAATGGACGGTGTTCAAATTTACAATAAAGGATGCTAACGGGCATTCCTAACACAATCCCCAATCCGGAATAAAAACCACTGGGGAAACAATTCCCTTGACCAAAGAACAGCTAGAATAGACGCACCCTTACACGATTAGCATTAAATAACATCGGGTGAGGTAGATACAGGGACCAGCCGTTAAGGTTAGAGTTTGCGGTTTTGCGTGGATTGACACCATTGTGGGCGCAGAAAACTACTTCAACCCCTTAGACCGGGAAGGAAGGTTAAAAGATTTTCAATTCCATGTAGCCTGCGAGCAGCCGGACATGCAACTCGAAACCTAGGTCAAAACCTATACCAGCCGTTTAGTTGGCATGCGACGTAAGCCAATAAGATGGAGAGACTATAAATGATCGATGTTAATTTTAATTCTGGGGCGACAACGTTTAACCGAGTTCTGGAGGAAAAACACAGTGGACAGTACAAATTCAAAGAACTGTACGAGGTTTCTTACCGGTGGTAACTCAATCGGTAAAGACGAAAAGATCCGATAGATTTTTAGTTGGCCGAGAATTAACTCTTAATCTGTACTGGTACAATAAAGGGCGCAAGTTTCGAGTTGTCACTTCACTTGTATGGTATTTAAAGTGGGACAATAAAATTATAGCAGCTTTCTCACCGAGCATCGCTCGAAGACAAATCTGCCCATCGTTAAAAGAGTTCATTCAAACAATAAATTTTTATTCAAATTATACAAAATGTTATTCTTTTTGTGCTGTATCAACCCAATTTTTCTCATCTGCATCTAAGGATTGTGCCGATGGAAATGGATTAAAAGTTGAAAAAGCTGGCCATCTTGGTTCTTGGTTTGTCAGGAATGTTGTTAAATGTCAGCTCAATTTTCAGCCAGTTAAGACCTAACCACAGGAAAACTACGGTGACGGTGCCCCTTTAAAGCGGAGAGCTTTAGGTATCATCAATTGCCCTCCATGTTCTGTCAATCTCATTTAAATTGTCCTTTTTGTGGAGATTATACTAACAAAGACGTGCAAGTCGACTGAATGCTGATCCACGGGCTGTACCTGTCAGCTCAAAATTGCCCCGTGACACAAACTGAAGGAAATGCTAATCTGCGTAACTCTTGAATACGAGGCTCAACCAGTTCATTGAATATTTTTGGAAAATCCCTTATCTTCAAAAGGAATATCCTGTTGCTGGGCTATAAAATAGGATAGTCAGTCTAAACGTTTATTTCAAATTTGTGCGATGTTAAATAACGATAAATTCCCTCGGACGTCTGAACTTCGACTTCAAATTGGGCTTGAAATTGGTCACACAGGCAAGCGCGTTTTGACAAGCAATCCATTTCCATCCATTTTTTTTCCAACATTCCCCGGCATTGCTATTTTCCATCTGTCAAGTATTTCTTTTCAGCCTCGTTGACAATCTGTTTGCTTGTGTCCTTTGCGGTCCTTTTCGCCAGAGCCCTGAAGGAAACGCGCATTTGAATAAGTCAGCTTGACTCTCTCAGCTACTTTTTGCAATGCTATCCCACACTCGTCGACTTTCGTTTCCCACTGGCCCCACACTTCCACACGTTATCTGTGGCTTAACCCTCGTTCTCATCTTTCTCTTTACTCAGGCAGCGTTTACACGAACGCGGTTTCATTTGTAACCGTATCGTTTTCGATGCGGTTACGCCTTCCGTTTACACGACACCGATCGAAACCGTTGCCGAAACCGGGTCGATTTGAAACCGCTGCCAAAAGTGGAGCGTTTTCAAAACGATACGGTTTCATCTGTCGTGTAAACGGCGAAACCGCATCGATTTGAGTACGGTTACCATTTTGGCGCGAAATTTGCATCGTTCGATTCAAAATGGTGGATTCTTTCTTGAATCGTACCTAGATCGCTTTGGTCTGTGATGACTTAAGCATGACGAAAAGAGTATGAAATCGGTTCCGTGTTAACACTTCCAAACCGCATCGATTTCGATGCGCTTTCGAAGTCGTGAAACCGTATCGATGTGAAACCCCGTTCGTGTAAACGCAGCCTCAGTTACTCTTAACAGACTGTCCTGAGATGAGATTTATCGTGTGCTTCTCTCATCTTTCAGTTACTCGTTCTCTTCAACCGAATTTGATCCGCTATCAGAGTTAATCATGGTTGCCACAGACATCAGGTTTCAAAATTCCCTGAGTTTTTCCTGATAAAAATAAAATTCCCCCTACCGGGCAAAATTAAAATTTAACGAGCCCAGTGCGAGAACCTGAAATCTCCACCCGATCTATGGTGAAGTTAGCAAAGGTGTCCAAACAATGATTCCTCGAGCCATCGATGGTACGAAGTTATCATTATCCTGACAGGTCTTCAAAATATCAATTTTCTCTAACTTTTCCCTGACCTCGAAGAATCTGTTTTCCTCTGATCTGTAGCAACCATGTTAATGACTTGTGAAATGGTGTTGCCAGGGGCAAGTCGCAATGAATCGCTCTTTTCGCGTGAAGTGTCAAAGGAGGGGGACTAAACAGAGTTAATGCCGAATCGGCCATTGTTCCCATCTTCACTGCTAGTAATTCTCCCGCTTTAGTAAAAGGACTTACTTGATTCCTAAGTTGTCTACATTCCACCAAGTCTGAAAGAAACCAACAATGGTTAATGCACAAAATATACCAGACACGGCGAGGAGAAAGGTGTGTGTGTGTGTGTGTTACGTTTAACGAACAAACAAGATTATAAGACTTGAAGCAACAACGACGCAGACGAGGGCAAAGCGCTTACGAAACAAAGAAAACAAACAAACAAGCAAAATCGAACTCAGACCTTCTTGAAAGAACTGATCTCGCACTATCCACAAACTAAACTAAAAGAAGCGTTCTGTTGAAAAAAAGCATTTGATCCTTTGGGAAACCATGCAAAAATACACAAGAAACTACGATGTTATGCCGACATTAGATTGCGCCTGCGCGACGCAAAACTCGACGTTCTCGTCGACTTACTTGCAACGCAAAACCAGCCGCACCCATCGCATTGTTTGTGGCCTCGCTGGCCTGAGGGCCATACCTGGAAATTAGAAAACAACAGCAAACATCAATGTAATGACAACGCTGTACGGTATCTATATAAAGAGTTTCTATAGCTAGATACTCAAATGCGCCCTACAGCACTTTGTAGGGCGCACTTTATGGTGCAAATTTACGGTGAGAAATTTAAATATTATGCCTGTCCACAAAAAGAAAATGAATGTCGTTCCCCACTTACTTGTGATCCACTGTTTTAACAGTTGCATGTTGAAGATTCTTGTACAATATTTTCCAGGAATTTTCAAGGCCTAGATAAACAGTTGCTGCACCTATACGCTCGAACGAAAGCGAAAGAAAAACAACGAAGAAAAACATGTTTAGCAGTAGTTAAGCACGTCTGTATAAGGAGTAGCCAATCAGAGAGCCGCATTTCGCCCACGTGACACCCCTCTAGCCAATCAGCGCGCGATGCATCTCATTAACTGTCCACCATAAATCCAATAAATCCAATATGGTGGACAGTTAATGAGATGCATCGCGCGCTGATTGGCTAGAGGGGTGTCACGTGGGCGAAATGCGGCTCTCTGATTGGCTACTCCTTATACAGACGTGCTTAACTACTTTTAGCATTGTTTTTCGCCACAGTTCTGAAACCACGCCCATGTGAAAAATAAGCCGGTTATTTTTAGGCACCTCGTGGATATGTGATTCATTCACCTCGGCCTGCGACGTCGGTGAATAAATCACATATCCCCTCGTTGCCTAAAAATAGCCCTTACTCATAGATATTAGTATCAATAGCTATCAATTTGTAGACTGTACATTCAATTAGAATCTTAATGTAAATACGTAATTCGGCTTTACAAGCTGCGATGTATTTTAATAAAGAATCGATCTTTCTATCTATTGGGGTTGATGGTTCGAGGCGTGGCTCTGCCAACGTGGTGTTACTTTAGGGTAAAAAAATTCCTTCACACTCTCTCCACCGACTCAGGCCCAGTTGTTCGAAGGGTGGATAGCGCTATCCACGGAATAAATCCATTGCTTTTGCCAGCGCTTATCCGCAGGATAGTAATTTATCCGGTGGAAGTTGCTCGGAGAGGAAAAAGCGTGTCCGATTTTGCTACGTACCCCTCGCTCCACTGACCGCAACTTTGACTATTTCGTCCATCGTTGAAGAACCGTCGACTTCGTCCTTCTTAACGGATGCAGGCAAAACCTTACAAAATAATAACCAAAATCTAATTATTAGCTTACTCGGTCCAAAGGAACTAAAAGGAGAGAGGTAAATTATATCTTTCAAAACGAGCTCCAATACAGAAGGGCTGTCGTATTTTCAACGCCGAAATCTGACTTTCTCAGGATTCGTCAAGACATGCCATTCCTAGCCTGAATTTCAGTGTCAGTAGGCAGTTATTACAACAGCCCACGCGATTGGCTCAGAACACAATAGAAGCATTCAAAGAAACAACAGAAACAATGAACCCTGACCCTAAAAACAATAGAGCTGCGTTCTAACCAGATCCAATGAAATTAGAGGTTGTAAACAGCTGCGTGGTAACTGGAATTTTAGTCCACTCGTTTGGTCGCTTACTCAGAGAGACGTCTCTCTTGGGACAAAGTGACCTAAAGAGACGGCTGAAATCCAGGCTACGTTATGCCATTCATCTCGAAAAACGTCCTTGAATTCACCGTTTCCGCGTATGCCAGTTTCATGCACGCGGTCAGTGAATGCTAAACCTCGTTAAGCACCGCGGTAACCTATTGTTTTTGGCTCATTCTTAAACGAAAATGATTCTAATCAGTCTTCAGAAAGCAACTAAGCCAAGGAAAGAAATTTTTGATGCCTCGCTTGCAAAAAACAAAAACAAACGAAAGCACTCGCTTTAACGCTCACTTTCCCTCCTTGTTCTACAATAACAGGAGCGATTTTTCTTCCCAGCTCGACTGTCATCGCCGACACTGCTGCAACCACAGCTCCGCTGACTTGACAAGCCATACCTAACAAGGACAAAGTGTTAATCAGATTGCAACGATCATTGGAGAACATTAACAGAACTGTTTGGCCAGCCCCTAATGAAAACGTGTCGTCGTTAAAGGATTCGCACGGGGAAAGGTATAAGCCCTGTATGAAGACCTTAGCAATAGAAATATCCTAGAAGACGGATGATCCCGCCGCCTGGCGCCATAAGATTTCTGTATTCAGTTTACATACGCCAAAGGTTGTGCTTACCCCCCAGCTCTAAGATCGTTCTAGCGAAAAGGTCTCCCTCCTCGAGTAACTGAATAGGAGGATCCTCGTTACCATGTAAACCACCTTTGCTCGGAAGATCCTTGGGGTCAGTGAACAGTTATTATAACAGCCCAGGCGATTGGCTCAGAAAACAATAGAACCATTCAAACAAACAACAGAAACAATGAGCTCTGACCCTAAAAACAATAGAGCTGTGTCTTAACCAGGCAGAACCAATGAAATTAGAGGTTGTAAACAGCTGCGTGGGATCTGGATCCTTGAGCAGGGGCTTGCACAAAACGAGGCCACGGCCGGGGGTTCAGCGACTTCATTTTAATACTTACTAGCCTGCGTGGCAGGCCTTTGAAGGGGATGGGGGAGGGGGGATTGGCGGCAGAGAAATTCAGGCGCGCGAAAACGCCTAGGGCGCGCGATAACGCGTAGGGCGCGCGAGAAGGAAGGGAAAGGGAATGCCTGCAAGGACGCTATAGATCGTTTTCACATGACGTCACGGCGGCCATACTAGCTCGTGTACCTAAACAAAGAAACGGTGGCCATGTTGGTGTCCCAAAACAATCTTCGGGGAACTGAACTCCATTTTTATGCAAATACTTCCTTTCGTTTATGTAAATCAATATGGCCGCTGGTCACGCGAGTGAAAACGATCTATTGTTTGACCCCCGTTTTTTACGTTCATATCCTGAGCGTAAAAATCGTGATTGGTTGGAATAAAATGTGTCAATTATCCACTTAATACCTCCTTGTCGCCTAACCCTTGAGTCGAAATCGAAATTTTTGCATGTGAACCAAACAAAAAGTTGCTTCGTCGTCTAGGATCTCCTTAGCGATAGCATATTCCTCCTGTCGTGAAAACAGTCCCAAACGTGTCCACGTCCCCTTATCTGACTATTTCACGTTGATCAATTGGCGAAAAAACCAACCTGCAACTGTCTTGACTTGTCTGATATTTTGTTGTGTCTGCTCGTTAACTTCCACTGGCGTATCATTCGGTTTGAGGTTCTCTCTGAGTTTATCCGCGCCCTGCGTGAAAACGGTATAAATTGAAACGCTCTTTAATAATGCAAATATTACAACTGCTGTAAAAAACGCTTTGGAAGGCAAAAGGCCTAATGCGAAAAAACTTAACATGCAACAGCACACTTTTGTTATAGTATTTTTCTCAAAGATCTATTACAGATTACAGAGCATATGCCACATGCAAGTTGTACGACATCTAAGCTGCGAACTAACAAACCTTGTGCATTAGATGACTTCCGACTTCAGCTCCTTTGGTGAGGCCCCAAGCGACGAGTTCCGCTCCGATCTCAATACCCTACAAAAGTAAACAGCGACATATCAACACAGTATAAACAACACAGTGTTAGGTAAACAGTGACATACCAGCAAGTGTCCAGTTTTGAAGAGAAGCTTCAGCATGGACTGAGGGTGTTAAAGTGGGCGAGACAACTTATCACGCGAGAAAGGTGCCTCTCTGCGCACCGCATCTCCTCTCGCGAGAGAGTTTCGCTCACGTTACTAACTCTGGCAAAAAAAGGGATCATTTGTACTCGAGATTAAGCAATGGAATTTGGCCGAGTTTGACACTCTGATTGGTTTCACTTAGCTGCACAAACTAAAGGGAATTTGCTCCCGTCAAACGAAATGCCAAAAATGTCCGTGCATGCAATCTAACAAACTTGTGTTGGACAATTTGAGCAACCTGGCAATGTTCCTCTGTAATTATCTGGCTTCACATTTTTCACAGAACAAAGAATCTATCAGATCTTTAATACATACCTTAGAAACTTTTCTTCCCCAGGACGCCTAGTGAAGTTAAAATAAGTGAAATCAACACTCGTTCCTGTTCTCGCCGATATTCCGGACGATTAGCAGCGACACTTAAGTTTTTCGCTCCGAGCATGCGCACTTCGGAAATTTTCGACCTGCAAACCTAATGCCCGAGCTTAGTACGAAAACCTCGTACTCGTGGTCGTTCTCCTACTACAATCTAAAGGTCGCTCTCCTGCGGCGCAGTGGCATCCAAACTGGTAGTTATTAGAAGGCTATAGGCTCAACTCTTATGACTTATCACGGTTGGGGTTACATGTGTACCGAAATTTTGGTTTTATTAAACGAGTTGATAAAGGTTGAATTACCACCGTGAAAGATTTAGAAAGCTGACATTTCGAGTGTTGGCCCTTCGTCAGAGCGAATGCATGTGTACCGCAGGGCTAGAGCGGTTTTCAAATGACTGTCGAAAGTAATTGCGCGATTGTCCTCTCTGTTCACAAGAAAAACTTTTATCCTACAAAAAAAAAATTGTTAACAAACCTTATTACTAGTTGGTTCGACATCACCACTTGGTCTTACAGCAACAGCCACTGAAGCACCGCCCTGGTCCATAAACTCTACGGTACTAGCTTGCCCGACTGATACCCCTTCATCTCTCCTCTGATCCACCTGCGTTGGCCCTTGTACATCTTCTATGTCTTCCTCTGAATCCTTTGGTGGAGTGTAATGGTGGAAGTCCGTATAGCATTTCAGAATCCTTTCAAACCTTTCTAGATCCATTGAGGAAATATTTGGGTTCAAAATTAACCCCACTGAAGCAAATGCCTTCTGAGGGCGTGGGTTTGGAGACTGTTGCGAAGACGGATCAATTGTGATGTCTGGGAACATGTAAGTATGAGGTTCGGTGTTAAGGACAGGG
>BLFK01000742.1:186745-191745 GCA_014634185.1 Astreopora myriophthalma
GTTGCAAGTCATAATTTTCTACTTTAGCCAAACACTGAGAACAACAGGATGAAAACAAAGAGACAAAAAAAATACACTTTGGCCTCTTTTTCATCCTATTGTCTTCATTTTTTTGCTGATAACTTCCAAAAATTCATTACAGACATTATTTAGGCACCCTTTATTGCTTGAAAGTTGGCCCTGAATTGACGAAATAATCAAAATAAAAAACAAACAAACAACAAAGCCACTGACAACTAATTTACGACTTACCACTCACCCCTGGGTGAAGCAAATTTACTATGAGGAAATCATTAATTTTTGCAAGATACAGTAAAACTGTTATTTTATTCTTATCATCAAGTTTACTGCAACAACATACTGTGTTCCAGAACCAATAGCTCCTTGACATCTTCCCACGCCATCTCTGCTGGTTCCCCATCATCATTGCCAATGGCATGATATCCATTTTGAGTTTGGCCATCAACAATCTCTGCACTGGGGGCAGAAGGTGCATTCAAGCTAACAGTTATGGCATCTATTCGCTCTTTTACTTGAACCTTTGTCCTGGGAGACAAAACACACACACAAAAATAGAATTCACACTCACTATTAACTGACCATTGCAACATTGTTTTATTAACATTATTATTCATGAAGGTGACAGACATCCGAAATGCAGTATCTCAATCTGTGATACGCCTCATGCATGTTTACATTATAATCTCGTCTCACCACCAAGCCTCACTTTCAATGCATAATCACATGCAGAATCGAATTAAATCATTATTACATGAAAAGAATTCCCAAGTGAAATATTGAAAGTTGCGATAGGTTTGAAAGGAAATTGAGGCTTGGTGGTGAAATTTCGGACTTTGACGTAATCGTGCATAAGGCCTCTTCCTCATTTTGATACAGCTTGCAGGCTGTAAATGTTACTCTAATTTAGCAATACATTCTGTATCCAAATAAAAAAATCACCATTGTTACTAATTTGGATATAAAGAATTTACCGACCACCAATAATCCATCATATTACATATTCACCAGTCAGATAAAATAATAAAAGACTGCAAGTCTGAATGCAACAGTACAGGCTGGTTTACACACAGTTATGATGTGAGCATAAATACAAGCAACACACGCAGATCTGTTAACTTGTTTTTTGTCTTTTGTTCGTAGAAATGAAAGGTACTAATTGTTGCGTGACTAATGTGTTCCTGTTAGATCACGTGTTCGTACAGTATGTACTGGCATGAGTTTGATCTGTTTTGTAACGAATAAACAACGTAACACTAATGATCAAAATTCATCTGAGTATGTTGCTTGTGCTTATGTATACGTTCTACCCGAAAATGAGCGCTAACAGAAGCCCAACTCTGATTATGCAAGGCTGCTGCTTACGATTTCATCTTCTGCTGCATTTGTTCTGCCCGCTGACATTCTGCTTCAGAACCACTGCAGTTTATACTCAATCCCACCACAAGACTGCGAAGACCTACAGATTAATAGACCATGTATATATTACCTTTGTTGTTGTTGTTCTTGTTGTTTTTAATGAAAAGGGAACATAATTCAATTTATACTCAACAACCTACAGTGTATCGTTCAGGACCTCCCCCAGGAAAATTTTGAATTTGGAGGCTCTTTTTTAAAACACATTTCCATGTACTTTGAGCTGCTATGTATTTTGTTCATTCCCATTTTCTCCCAGATTTGCCTTATATCTGATTATCTATACAATAACTAAGTACTTATTATATAGGACATGAGAAAACGTCTGTGGTTAAATGATTTCACAATCTTCATTTATTCAGATGGAACCTGCAAAGAAACGCACTTCTAGGCATCTTTGTTTCGTAATTTTCTCAACTGAAACTACTGATATACTAAGGTAAACTTAATCGTTTAATGTAATGACCAGTTTTGACATTTCCCCCCCTCACCGTGTCTAACAGCTCGAAAGAGAAAACCTATAAACCTTAATAATTATCTCCCCCATTGTAGCTGGCAAGTGAAGGGCGACTGGATGCAGATTTTTGCCGGTCGCCCGTGCTTACGGAGAACACTGTTATGGTGACTGTTCACCGTGCACAAAGAAGAGCAAGAAGATCGTCAAAGGTGGATCATCCCGCTAGCATCATCAATCCCAATGCTAGGATCTTCCCCAACCCCTCTATGTATTTGGTCCTTACGAGAGAAAACAACAAATAACGTAACACCCTTTACCTTTGTGATACATCTGAAGTGCCTTTCGTGTTTTCCCTTGCTCGTCATATTTCAGTGCCTCGTTAATGTAACTGATAAAATAATTCAATAAAAATATAACTACTAAAAGAGAAACAATTTGAGCACGTGTACCGTGGCATACAGTTTGCATTGCTGTGAATCTCTTTTATTAGCATTATGCAAACTGGCTGTGTGCACTCAGCAAACGTACAAAGGTCGCATACAAATACCTGACCTTTGCTTCCAGTCACAGTGCAAAGCTTACAGCACAATAAACCACACATTTGGCTTCCTCAAAATATATATAACTTCAATCCTAAGAATAATTTTAAATTATTAAGACGAGGTTCAACGTACATGTGCATTCACAAAAAACAGAATCAATGTGGAATTTCCATAGCTTTACGTGATATCAGCTAGCATCCTAAAAGTATCACTTGAGACGAGAAGGGAAACTGTAACTGTCAGATGTCTTACCTGTACATCACACCACATTCTGCGACTATATTATGCTAATTTGAACGTACCACGTTAGAACATTATACGACGGTGTACTACTCGATGACCCGATGACTGAACTCCACAGATTGGTTGCAAAAGGCATCGAGAAAAGGAAGAAAACAATAAAATCTCCGATTTTAAAACAAAGCACAGTAATGAAGTCGGTCTAAACTAAGTAAAGCTTAATTTGCGTTTTGCTGCATTTTATACCGCCAAAGTAAGCTTTTATTACTTTCACATACCGAAAGGCTTCGTCGTGATGTGATTTCACTTTGGCAGCGCCCTCTCTCTCCATTATTCCCGACATTGATTTCTCTGCATGTTCTGTTTTATATACAAGACGACGTCATCTGGGACATAGCATGACCAAAACTGCCATAAATAGGTGCCGTTTCCCACCATTGTTATTCTACACGGCATCACATAACGTCTGTATTCGAGTAAGGGGGAATCTGCTGGACAGTCAAATACTTCCCGGATGTGACCTTGAGAGACCTTGAACTCCACGTTGCAAGGAAAAAAAAAAACGGATTCTTTTGTTTTCCATTAGATTTGGTGGGTATCAATAATAAGTTGATAAATGAACTCGGAAAGATTTCCGTACAGTTCCATACGTTAATTATACATGCATAGTCCTACTAACCCTCTTCCAAAAAGAACGAGCGTGAATAGAGTTTTGCTAGGAATGTACATGCATAATGAAGTAGGGACCTGTACGGAAATCTTGCCATACTTACTAGTAGCAGTGATTTTTGACTGAGTTAAGTCATCACGTTCTGGCAAAACGTCGTCTTCTGCGTCAATCAATGGTTTAATAGCTACATATGTGATTGAGTGTACTCAATGTAGACAAATATTATATTGTTTGTCAGTTTTAATACTTCTTTGTTTTGTTTTGCCAGCCCCACACCAAATCCTTGGCAATAATCCACTTGTCAATGTTAAGTCCCAGGGTTGGTTGAGGGGAGCTCCCCTAAGGGAATTTCACGTTTCCCTACCCCTGGGCACCTCATGTACTCAATGTTAAATTCCAGGTTAAATTGCAAGCCTGAGGCAATGCATATGGTCAAAATCCCTACCCAGGGGAAGTCAATTTCCCAGGGGTAGCCCCCCCCCCCAAAAAAAACCTGGAGATTAACATCAACAGGCACACAAGGGGAACCCAACTCTGACCAAACTTCAATAAGACTGATTCAAGTTTTCAGCAACTTGTTACACTGAAAACTCACTTTAACTGAAAGGGAAAGTGCTAAAAAGGGTCGATGTATTAGTGCCATTTCAGGAGCTCTATCAAATACACTAACATTTCAAACATAATTAGGTCACATGTACTTTTTTTTTCCCAGTCACACTTTATTTGACTGTACACTATACAACTTTACAAAATTCCACAATGCAATCTACTTTCTAAAACTAGTACTACTTCAATCTATACAGGTAAAAGTTCTTGATATTATTGCGACATATATGGGAAAGACATTTTAAGTGACTAGTTTGGAATGACAATATGATTAGCCCTATGCAGCAATCATAAAATATAAAATCATAAAGAAGCCGGGCTCTGAGAGCCCATGAGGCCATGACTAATAATATTTACTGGTATTACAAAATTGCCACCAATGATAAAATCTAATTTGCAATGTTACTACAAGTTAACTAACCAAAATCTGTTGTGCACAACATTCTGCCAACATCCTCCCAATCAGCTGTTTCAGCAAGCAGATTGGAAATCACACAAAACAAAACCTTAAAATTCTTACAGTAGGTCTTGCTTTTATGAACCCAAACTTTGTCACCCCAGTAAAACAGTCTATAGAGTGTCTTCATTAGACCATGATGTCAGAGGAGAAAGGAAAGTAATGGCACCAGGCATGTTGGAGGAAGGGAGGATTGTTTTGTTTGGAATTGAACTCAAATTAAATGGTTGCTGGTCACATGAACAAACATTTTGTTTACTATTGATTTACACTCTCCCGTCTAACCCCTCTCAAAGTTGTACTTGGCCGTGATTACACATACCTGTAGAGAGGGGAAGAGGAAGCGTTGAGCACTATTTTGATCCAAATTTAAGCTAGGTAACAGGAAATGAAAGCAGTATGCTACAGACTTGTAATTTAAGCCTTACAGTGATCTGCATAAGAAGAGCTCAGAGCAAAAATGTCATTGGTGACTCTGAGTGGGTTTGGTCATTTTGCAAAATTGCAGTCTAATTTCGTGAAATACACAGGGATTAAATTATGAATTACCTATCCCAAGTGGTGTGAAGAAAGGGACGAAGAAAGAACAAAAAT
>BLFK01000742.1:196745-224570 GCA_014634185.1 Astreopora myriophthalma
TTCTCAAAAGTCCTAAAAAGTTTTCCAGCTCGAAAAGGACGTTTTCGAAGTACGATCTGCTTATTCACTGGAAAGCTTACTTTTTAACTCGTTTTTAAGACCACAAAAAACAAAATATTTGCAAGGTTTAATGCCTTAAAACATGTCCCTTTTAAAGATAAAAAGGGATTTATGTCACCTGAATTACCCAAAAAGTCTTGGGACGTTTGGGAAACAGTCTCCCAGGGATAAAAGGGCTTATCAAGTGACTCCTGTGTGGTTGTTGTTCTCGTTTTGCACATTCGCCGCCAGTCTCTGACGATCAAATCTGTAAATTATGGAGTAAACTGTCCCAGCCATACTGTATGCCAAAAATAGGGCAGTGTAATTAAAAAGTGTACAATGTGGTATAGCTCATTGAAAAAAACCTAAGTGCCATTTACTACTGCACAGAATTTGGCAACAATTTTCCAAAATGATAAAAAGCCCACTCAACTTAGGCCATTTCTGCCGTCAGCTCTTCCTACTGATCGTGGATGGCTGAACGAGTATATGCATATTAACATCATAACTAAAGGAACTGTTCATATTTTGGTCGTTTCATCAAATCGCAGCCAAATTTCCAGCAATAAATGGGGTATAATAATAACTTGTACACCTGTATAAGCTTATGCAAATAAATTTTTGCAGGTTCCAAGAAAAAATTGAGGGCTAAAAGATGAAAGTTCTTTGAAATTTGGCCAGAATTTGACAAAATAACCAAAATATGAAAAAAAAAAAAGGCCCTTTAATAACAGTTATGCATTACAGCCCTCCATGAATTGTACATGCATACAATATTGTACACATGGAGTTTTAAGTGTATTCTTAAAAGAAACTACATTTCATGGAAATCAGTTAATTAACCTCTCATCTTCGTTCAGTCACTAACTTATATGCAGATTAGATAAAAATCCATGATAACAAATAATTATTTTAATCAGCTGACTCTCATGACAGATATGAAAATGCAGATGAGCCAATTTCATTCCTAATGAGTGGTATGTTGTATCTACAGTAATCACAATGCATTTTTTTTTGAGTTTCCAAGTTTCAAGTTACACTGCTTTGCAGCACACCTTGACTAGACACAAAATTACTTTTTGTCAGACAATTCATACCAGAATTCATTAATTATCCATGCTATATAGACAAAGAAAGGGCAGCCACAAGCATAAATCCGTTTTTGGCCTCTACAATCAACACCCGTGCAATGGTCATACCTTGTTTGTTTTTCAAATTCCCGTGGAATTTTGCCATAAGTAGGATTCCAATGTTCTTTGTTTGAAAGAATATTCCTTTGTGAAATTTAACCTCTATTTTTTGTCATAATTATCTCACACAAATTATTTAACAAACCAACTTTTTTTTCCTCTTGTAAACATAAGGTCAGCTGGCTGTTACAATATTTTATAGGACTGACAAAAAAGATAAAATAGAGTGAAATATTCTGTCTGCTTTTATCCTCCTCAGAGAAATGGTAAATTAACATAAAAAAATGTTATCCTAAAGATTTTCAATTGAACATAATTTCATTACCCACCTTTACAGTTTTGCTGCTCTAGAATTTTCCAGCCATTCGTATAGAGACAAATTGAAGTTAGAAAGAGTAAAGCTACAAAATGATTCAACCACTGATAGCATACTAGAAACATCTGCGGTGTTTGAGCCAACCATTAGATTCAGTGTTGTGAAAACACTGCAGTTGATATATCTTTCCTGACAGCTGATTTCCTTTAGGTTTGAAATACAGTACAACTTGCTACTTTAGTTTGAGATAATTATTCTGCTAAGCTGATGATCAACACAGAGATCCAATGAAAATTGCTGTCTCCAATCATCATGATTAAATTTAAATAATACAAAATATGTGTACCAAGCTTAGTACAGATAACACAACATTGTCCATAAAACAAGGTCTAGTGTACAACTATATTACATTCAACAGACAATGTCTTGCATAAAAGATGTACTTCGAAAACTCATTAACAATTCATGAAGAAAATACAAAGAAAATTTGTTTGTAATGAGTGTCTTTATATCTACATGTTACAAAACATGGCTAAATTTTTACCTCCAGTTTTACCTGGGAAAATAATTAGAAAACCCAAGGATTATTTAAAAAATGAATGCTGTTCAAAAAATCTCGCAGCAGTGTTTTATCGGGACTAAAAACACTAAGCTACACCTTGTGTTCTACACCCAATAAAACACTGCTGCTCGTTTTTTAAACATTACATCAAACACTTGATAAAAAAATGTCTTTTAATAAAAAAGGCAGACATTCCGATCTTAATACCTCAACATTGAAAAGCAATCATTATTTTCCAGTTCTATTCGCATTTGCCCTAAAATTAATTACTATTCAAGGAATTACTGATTATCTAGACATTTTCCATTTTGATGGGAGAATATTAAATTTTAATGCTATTGGAAATGTGTGTAGTGGCAAGACAGCTTGAACCAGCAATCATATCCATCCTCGATAAAGGAAGGAGACTCAACAATTTTTTTTGTTTCCCCTCCATTTTCACCCTTCTCCAGTTTCTGCTATTGAAAAAGTCGGCACTTTTCAGTCCCAGAGGACATATTGATCAAAGACAGTAGGCCCGGGCTGACTGTCTCCCCATGCATGACTTCATTGGAACATTTTTCTACCAGCTTTACCCTCCCTAACACCAGTGGTACCTTGATGGTCTTGCTTATTACATGTAAAAGTGCTTGTATAAGCCTTCTTATTTTTCAACAGTGAGGCTTCTATGTGCGTTAATGAGCCTAGAGACTTATGGTTGTTAAATCTAGTCCTATACATGTAAATTTCATAAATAAACCCTAGATAGGTATACCCAAAACCCCTTGCCAAAGTGTGCGGAAAACAACGACCAAAAGCCCAAAAATTAAGACCCCCAGAAAAATAGTAAAATATCCATCACTGAATAGCAAAACACATCATTCCTGTTGTTTAAAGCAGAAAATGAGCCACCTCAGGTGAATTATCGCAGGATCTTCATTTTCTGCATAGGCACCCAGTTTTCCGAAAGTGAAAAACCCTCAGTAACATAACAATAAATTATATCGAACAGTGACTAACAAAAGACATCATTCAAGTTGTTTAAGGTGCATAGTTCTTTTCCACACAATGAACTGGGTTTCTGGAAAACAGAGACCCTCAGGAAAAAATAAAATATCAAACACTGTGAATTAGCGATCAATGTGTTTTGCTATTCACTGATTGATGTGTTACTATTTTTCTGGGGGTCTTTCCTTTCTGGTCTTTTGTGTCCGGTCTCATTTTCAAGTCTTTGTTTTCTGCCCCCCCCCCCCCCAAAAAAAAAAACCTTTGCTAGGTCTTATTTAAAAGAAGAGGCTATAGTACTCCAGCCTCTCTTTTAGCCGATTTCTGATTTCAAAAAAGGGCATTAAGCATCATTGATTTTAAGCTAGAAAGCTGATAGGAATGGTAGCCGGCCCCGGAAACTGGTCAGTGAAACATTCCACAACGATAGTGCAAACATCAAGAAAACTCTGATCGTCGAATCGACTTAGTTGTACACACCTAAAAATGTTACAATACGCATTGATTTGACTCAAAATTGGGAAACGGATGCTTGACAAGTTTTTGTGATGGCATTTTGATGACATTTCATCAGCAGGAATTAATGTACAATGAAAAGAAAGTAGCTGGCCAAAGATGGCTGACTGGTCACATAGTACAACCGGATGTTACGAACAAAGAAGGAAGAGTAATGGTTTCCGGTCACGTAAAGATGTTTTTGATAGACTGATGTTTTCCCCCACCGGATGCAACGTTGGCTCGATAGCCTTGTGGACACCACTACCGCCTCTGATGCAGGACAACGCGGGCGCTCGAATCCCAGTGCGTACACTCCTACAGAGGTTCCTTTAAAAAGACTGCTCAAACTATCATCGATAGTAATCAATAATTGATTGGAAAATCGTCATGCAAAAACATAACTCTAGCCGCTTACGGCTAGAGTAATTAGGGAGTTTTAGCAACAAGAATGTCGCAAAATATAACTCTGCATTAATTTTTGTTGTCACTTCAACTCTTTCAGTGTATCAGTGTGTGTCTGATATCCAAAATTGAAACTGGTGTGAACATCACTGGTTTGGACAGAGAATGAAGAGATAATCATCAAGCTGCTGATCTTGGTTACATGTATTTCACATTGTTTTTTGTTTTTTTTGTAGCAGCAGAAGACAAAGAAAGGTACCAAACTTACTGTAAAAAGAATGCACAAAGCGTCCAGATTTTTTGTTTGTTTGTTTGTTTTTGTTGTTGTTGTTTTGTTTATTAAACCATTTGTTTTGTGGCGTTTCTCGTGTCTTCTAGGTATTAAACTAAAGCTCCCTATTGTCACATAGCTTGCAGAAAGTTGACTGACGCAAGGGAGGCGTTAGAAAACTGGCTTCAGACTAATGTAAAATGTAACTATCAAGTAAGAAAATATTTAAATTCGGAAAACCAACACAAAGAAATGGAGAAATCGAATTCTCGTGCCTGTGAGTGAAATGGCAAAATAATTGTTAACAGAAAGATGACCTCATTTCACGCTCGAATCTGCGTACCCTAGGGACGAAAATAATTATTCGCGTGTGAGCAAACAAGATGGCGTGCTCTGTCCGGAAAATAAACAAACCTTCCACCATTTATAATTAGTTATGCGAAGGCTCGACAAAATTGAATGCACAACAACGCTATCTTAACTCTTATTTATTCTACCGTGCTTGAAAGCCTGGCCGGATGCTGGCAAAGGTCGGCGGGCGGAAAAAGTGAGCACGGAATAAGCAGGCGTTTTTTGTTAAAATTACAACCAATATTGTTTACCTAAGTGAAAGAAACAAACTACTTTACAGCATAAACACTCGCCGAAGTTTAACTCTCCATTCTCGATGCACTTTTCACTTGAAACTTGACGACAGAATCCGAATTAACAAATCAGTGCCGATTAAGCCAATGTTTTAGGATAAATTTCATCACTCGCAGCATCGCAAGGGTTTTAGAATATTCTGCGAGGTTCGCCATTTAATATAACCACGCGACAAATTCGAATATCGGAAGCTCGTTATAGATACGTTAGTGCGCTCCCCACAAATTCCCAACAGCTTACGGCCATATTCATGTGTTTAATCAGTTTTAAAAAATAGGGAAAACTCAAAGAATTGTCAATAAAAGCGCTTAATGCTTGGGCCATTTTGTTGAAAGTAATTTTAGATTCTTTACAAAATGTCCATAAAACTGCGGATTTTGCTAATCACAGTTTCTAATTCGTTGGCAATTAACAAGGCATGATTTCTATAGTTGAGCGAATACGACTTTAGGAATCACTGGTTATCTACTGAGCCTCAGGAAGTCAATAAAATGCGTACGTGGTTTTAACTCAACGAAGGGAATTGTATTTGCATGTACTTGCTCACGGTAGTGGTGAGTCTTACCTTCACAAGAGCCCAGATATAACTCCTCCTATTCTGATATAACGACCAAAGCATCTGCTTGAAAAGTGGTAACTCAACCATGAACTCTCAAAGTCACCGATCAACGGATGAACGAGTTTTGCTCGTATTGTCCCAAACGGAGTTGACTATTTGGGTTATCCTTGACAGGAGAAAATATTGATTGATCATTGACCGTTTCAGGTACATATATCCAAATTGGACATCGAGAAAATTTATACCCTGTGATGAATGACATTTAAGAAACAACCTCCACAGGGTGAATACAATACAACAAAAAATATCCTACTCCCTTAACAGTTACTTTAACCTGTAATTCACCGACTTATTGAATTTATTGGAATGTTGGTACCTCAATTGATGCAGATCTAACTTCTCCTCAACAGAATGTTAACTCCAATGTCACTGCCAAATGAAATTTTATCCTTGTTTGGTGAACGTTTACTCAGGAGACAAGGCCGAGCCTTACCTATAGCGTAATATTTTTTTATCTGCTCAAACTTAATATTTTTAGCATTGATTCTGGGACCTCGATCAAAACAACGGTGACGGTTTTTTCGAACTTTTCCGTTCTTATTGTTTGCTCCAGCCAAACATTTGCATATAAAAGGCTTGTATCATAAACAATTGGGCTGTCGGGTTTAAGATTAACAGATTAAGATTTTCCGGTGTTTGAGTTCTGGAAGGGAATATATCAATTTACCGTGGCAACCACAAAACTATCATTTTTCCGCTAGATCATTTCCTAGGAGAAAGATGATTATCAAAATAATACTGCCTTTCACCTGACAATGTCCGTGTAAGGACTCTGTACGGCCGTTTATGATCAGTTGCAATAATTACTTTTGGGGGGAGGATAGTGGGGATGCAATAATTTATTTTGAGATGGAGAGGACGGTGGCAACGAGCTGTTCAGGAATCTGTAGAACAAGAGGTATAACAACCATGCTCTGGGCCAACAAAGAGCATTTGTTTGAGTCGACATTTTTAAAATAGAGACACATAATTCGTCTGGTCAGGACAAACTTAGCCAAACATTTTGTTTTGCATCTGTTTAGGATTATGGACAAACTAAACAGGCACCAAACAAAAGTTTGCCCAAGTTTGTCCCAGATAGATTATTTATGAATTGAAGAAATGATCCTCACACGTTCTGGACAATTTAATCTCATACAATTCATCCCCTATTTACACTGGACGGATAAAATGACAGTAGCATAATTTGTCTATAGAGATTATGTATCAAGACGGTCCGATCACTCTAAATTCCAAAATAGTACACATTTTTGGCATGGTATGTTGAAACTTATACTATATCTGCTAACAATAGTAATTGGATGCATCTGCTAAATGACCAATGATCTTTCCAACACACACATTTACACTGTAAATGTAACTGGATGTTTGACAGGACAGTTCCACATCAAATATTCTTTTATTATTATTTTTTTAATTATTCAGAATTCAGTCACATAACTTCTGAAGCAACTGCAGAACATCAAAACCAGATGTCCAAGGGACAACTTCTGCTTCCACATCAGAACTTTGTTCACCAATCAAACTGTTCAACAGTTTATATCCCTTGCGTGCAAGGATATAGTCTCCACGTTTCAATGCTAGACAGGGGCATAGATCCCCAAGCCCATCACCAACATACACAATATGCTCGTAAGTCTGACCATGACGTGTGAGATGCTCTTGAAGAACCTTTCTCTTACAAAGATTTTGTGGGCATACATCACATTCATGGTTGTGATAGTGCTCCACATGTAAACATCCCCTGCCTTCCCACCTCGCAGGATTTGTGTAAATGCTATGGAAAATGTCTCGTAATGAGTCACGCTGTAACAAATGATCAATGAAGTAGCTGTTGGAATCGGAGATCACTATCGCTGGTACACCTTTACCGTGCAAGAAGTTACACGCTTCCTTCATCCCTGTGATAAATTCTAAACTTTCAAAGCATTTTATGTAGTCCTTCTTGTTTATACTTTCAGCATGTAGTGTGTTGAAGACCTTGTCCATGATATCTGTCCAGCACCATCCATTTCGCTGGTAGTCTCGTATCATCTGCATCGTAGATGGAAGCATCTTTGTGATCCACGTGTCTGTGTTTCCATCCACAAGGGTATGATCAAAGTCAAAGACCACCAGTAGTCTTTCTTGCTTTATCTGAGAGAAAAAACACAACAACTCACTCAATTGTACTATATGAACAAATAAGGTTGAATCAGGAGTTGGGAAAATTAATGCACATGACAGTAATTTTTGCCTACCATTTGACATTTTGACACTTTGCCTACAGTTTGAAAAATGGTGGAAAATCACTTGAGCCTTAAATTGCACTCTTACTATACCACCTTGCTAGTACACTTGTTACCCGCTCCGTGCTTTCCTCTATGTTACTGTACCAATGCAATATGGCAACCAAAACACTTCCTCAGAATATTTCGCACTCACTTGCTAGAAAATACACCTGCTATGCAGGCTATGCTGTTTGTAAATACTCAGATTGTTTGCTCCCATTAATTTTTCATGACGTGCATGGCAACTGCTGACCACAGACAGGGTCTTTAACTTGCTCCGTGACCAGCACCCTGTCTGAATCTTGGCATCATCAGCCTGTTATGAGGTTACACGGATGCGCGATTGACAGATAAATTATTAAAAAGCTAAACGGTGTCTCCTAGGCCTGATCACCATCCAAAAATGGAATTAACATACATGTAGGGTAGATCACAGCCAGTGCAATCATAATATGCAACAATCAGGTTATAAAAACATTTTACAAAGGCTATAGATTTGTAACGAACCGAATATCGGTGGAAATATAAATATTATAGTCAAGTAAAGCATTCTTGCACTGTACTCTTCATTCCACAGTTTCTTGTCACTTAATTCTGAGGAGAAAAGATCGAGCCTATTGCAGGTTGACTTGATGCGCCAGATTAAGAAAGTAACATGAAATAGTAGGGTGAAGGTAGGCAGGATTTATAGTATTCAAGAAATGTTTGATGTTTTAGTACTTGCAAGTCACACACAGTATACTTACTACCATGTATACGATTGGTTCGCTGTGAGTAGAAGCTGTCGATCACGGAGTAGACTTATCCAAAAAGTCGCATCCAGCTGTTAACGTTAACGACTCATCGAGTAACCAAGAAGTGTACAAGATACAAACCTCGTTTGACATCGCTTAGGTCAGCTGTTTCCGTAATTCTGTGTGCGATTCGAAGCGGTACACGAAACGTTTTCGTTCTCTCCCTGGACGAAAGTTGTTGCAGATTTTCACTCCCGTTCCCAGAGCCCATCGTTTGGAGAAACGATGGGCTCTGGGAATGAGCATGGAAGGGACCCGTGCGAGCTACGCGTGCGCACTTCCTCTGTGTCCTGAAAAACGGAGAAGTTTCTAGGGTTGAAACCTTGCGCTAACTTCCGGTTTCCTATCTTGAAAACAAGTAAAAAAAAAAAAGCGTTTTAGAATATAGTTCCGAATCCTTTTTCGGACTCGAATTTCGAGAAACAAGTGCAATCCCTCGAAGAACTTAACATTTTACTGAGGCACCTGAGCGTACTTAAAACTGTTTGAATTTTTAAGCCGGGACGGCAGCAGAATTCTTAATGAAATGCGTCACAGAAGCCCCATGCCCTTCAGATATCCGTTAGAAATTGTCTTTTCCTTCTAAATGAGAGCTTAGCCCCCAATGTCTGTTTTCGCCGGGTCCCCCTCGAAGACTATAACATCACTAAGGTTGATCGGCACTCCGGCAGTCTGATATTTTCGTCAAATTCTGAGCGACTGAGAGTTTTGCACCGTCTCGACTGAAATGCTAAGCCCCACGGGAAAATACCAAACACACCACAGGCAACCCAAACACTTCATTCGAATGCTGAGTTAACCCAACGACTTATAGGGATTAGCACAGGTAGCCCAAGCTCGAATTATAAGTATCTGTACTGTACTATATTAGGCAAGAGGAGAAATATAAGGATTTGTATGGGGAAAACGGTTTTTCTCAAAATTCAAAAAAATATTTACGATTTAAAATAAAAAATAGCTTACCTTGCTCCAGTCTTGTGCTTCTGGGTCTCTGTGTCGTTTCTGGGTCGATTAAGAGCGATTTAGGTGGTTTTGGGTTCCTCTCCTTTTCCGTCTATATATCTATATCTTTATTTAAAATCCATCAAATATTTTCGCTCGCGCGCGATTGGTCTAAACACGTCACGTGACCGGATATTCCCCAGCTAAAACTGGGGAATATCCGAGAATATTCCCCAATTTACTAAACTGCGCGCGTTGCGAAAAAGATTTGAAGGATAATAAACACAATAGCCTCCATCTGACGCGAAAATGTGCTAGGATATTTGTCCTTGGACATTATCTGTTCCTCGAAGCTCACAGTTTTCCTCGAGCTACGCTCTCGGAAAACTGTTTGCTTCTCGGAACAGATAATGTCCGCGGACAAATATCCTAGCATATTTTCGCGTCAAATGGAGACTATTGTTTATATATAACGCCTAAAGGCGTTTTTGAGTGACGTACGTCAACCGCAAGTGAAGCGTTTTCCCTTTCATACTGCCTTGGAGCAACCACATTTGTACTTCTCGGCGTCTTTACACTGATCGAGACGATTTGCTATAAAATTTGGGCGAAACCACTGCCCAAAAATACAAAACGCACGCCCACTTCCGGCTGACGTACGTCACTTTAAAACGTCTTCGTTTAAGTTCCCTACTGATTAATATTCAATTGCCCGGCGACCACAATGTTGTTGTTCGGAGAAACAAAACATTTCTTATCAGATCTTTTGCTTCACAATTGGGGCTTATTCCGGAAATATTTGGCTGTTTCACTTATATGAACTCCATTCTACGAGAGAAATAAAGTGGTCATCCGATTGACGTCATCATTATGCTTTTAGAGAGGGCACGCATGTCCACTGTCCTCTCCCCCTCTAAGGTACCAATTTCGTTCCGAGAATAAGCTACAAAATCCGTGTCGATATCATTCATCCCATGTCTCCGTTCAGTTATGATGTCCCCGGTTGCAATGCTTTAGACATTGTTCATCCTCTTTTGCACAAACTCTGACCCATTTGGCGTTCTTTATCGGTTCAGGATGAAGTCGCTTGGTTTCTTTGTCAAATTTGATTTTCAATGTAAGGTACTCTGCTGCTAACAAACGGTTCCTGAAACAAAGTTAAATGATAAAACTAGGAAGTCAATGAAGTAAAAGTAAAGGAAATATGTCATCCGGCATATTACTTGCAAACTTGTGCTCTTTATTGATATGAGAACCAGAGAACAGTGTAGAGTAGACAAAACGCCCACGAAATCCGCAACAAAACCCCCAACCTGGCAACACAGAATGGTCATATCTTAAGATCCCTTACATCTCTGAACGACTCAATCACAGGATCACTAACATTTTTAGAAAAGAAAACATCCCAGTACGCATTGCCCACAAATCCTACACGCTCAGATAAGCCCTATCCCACACCTCCACGGAGCGCAAATGCACTAGAGACAAATGCCCTATCTCTAACCCCGGATTGTGTTTGCGAAGAAATACAGTGTACCAGCTCACGTGTAACAACTAAGATCAACAATATATTGGTAGTACGACACGCTTCATCCACGACCGCGTAAGAGAACATATCAATAACGAAAACTCCTCTATTAAGAAACATATCTATGCCTGCCAGAACAAAGACTACAAAGGCATTGGTGTCAAGATCATTATGAGCGAAAACGACCCCGCTAATCTACGCCTCTACGAAGCGTTTTGTATTAGAAAGTACAAACCCACACTCAATTCCCGAGAAGAATACACTGAATTCGCAGACCTTCTATTTTAATATTCTATTTCAGAGACGATTCCTAAGCGCTTTTAGAGGTCCTTTGTTTAGATACACCCCATCATTAGAGCTTTGTATTCTACTCACAGTTTATTTCTATAGCTTTATTTTCATACATACATCGCATCTTTTACACATTTCACCCTACACCTTCTTTGCAAATATATAGCGCGCGCGGAATATTTTCTCATCCCTGATGATGCCGTTGATCGGCGAAAGCTTGGATTTTAGTTTTTAGTTTAGTTTTTAGTTTTTTTACTTTTAAACAGCGGTTTAAGGCCTCAATAGAACAGTTTTATATGAATTTTGTTAGTCTTTACAGCTGCTCATTTATTCCAAATTGCACGAGACATCATGCAGTTACCTAGAGAAATTGCTGTCACAAATAAGCAAAGCTGAGCGAGAGGCAATGGTTGTCAAATATCTTACCTGGATACGGTGACTTTCAACATCTGAGTGATTTTAAGGCTTTCACAGTTCGTTAGGGCGAAGTTTTCAAATGCAGCTATTTTCTGTTTGTTTGCTTTCCTTCCCAGCCTTCCATAAACATCCTAAAAAGTCAGTTTCGCAATCGCCTTGGTTTTTTAATGTTACAACACTTAGCGATTGGCTGAAAAATCTTGCACGAAATTCTCAGCCAGTCAGAGGTAAAAGCAACACCAACAGGCGATTTGCGTGATGGCGTCATTTTACTACAAAGACAAGAATGCTTTGTAAAAATGCTTTCTTATGTAGATTTTTTTACTCTTCAGGGAATAACGAGACAATTGGTAAAATTTGCCTGACAATAGAAGTTCTGGTCTTGGTAGTAAAATGACGCCATCATGCAAATGTCCTGTTGTGCGGACTTGCTCGCACACGTTTTCCCGAGCTTATGGTCTCGGCTGCATGTATTTGCTTTGTGCAGGAGCCCAAAACATGCACGGAGCACACAACTTCAATATATTTGTGTAACGGCGTTTTCACAGGCCGAGCTAGTTTTAGACTGATTTCCCCGCAAATTCAGTCTCCCCCAGGAGCCTTGGTCTCCAGCCCCACAAGAGGCTTACTAGCCAATCATAAGCTTTGCATAATGAAATGTTTGGACGCGTGCGGACTGGAACAGAACTCATGTCCGAAAATGGCTTGGTCTGTAAAACTGCCGTGACGTAGCCCTAGTATGGGGGTTGTACGCTTCGGGTTACAGGCTCCTGCTTGCCTTCTTTGCGTTTTGATTGGCTAGTAAAACCAGTCGTGAATTACATTAATTTGTGATTGGCTAGTAAAACCAAGTCGTTAATTGCTTCGACTTGTGATTGGCTGACGGCTGTGTTTCCTTCAAAACTTGACTGGCTCTCCGTAATTACTTAGTTTTTGATTTTACCGCGACATTCAGTTGAAAACCGCTCTGTTAGAAAGTAACAATGCCTGCAATTACCAAAGCACTTCCACTGTAGGGTTGTCTTGGATAAGACAAGAAATTCCCCAAACTGTATGCCACCAGTGTGTTGCCATGGAGACAATGTGGCTGGAGTACGTGCGGGTGAGCTCCAATGATGACTTGAACACCAAGCGAAATCAAATGTTTGCTTATGTGAAGCTGGTACGGAAGTGGGACCCTTTCCATTTCCTGTCCAAAGTGGATGAACACGACAATGATGTCCACCTTGGCCTTTAAAAGAAATCAAAGGGTCGGTTACTTAGACAGACTTTAGTCGGCGCTAAACAAAACCAGGTTGCAGGTCACTTTCATTTTGGCCAACACTAGGGTATTTTGGCTGCGCATTGTCTAAAACAGTGTCGAGAAGGCAAGAGCAGAGGACAAAAGGATATATTTTCTTAACGCAACTCACTTGTAGAAAGGTTTGGAGGTAAAATTATTATTGTAAACCGCGGCCTAAGTTAGACTTCATTTAAGAAACCGACCCAAAGTGCCTAGTAGCATCTCATGCACTCTTGACGCAGAAACATAAATCAAGCCACAGAGGTTTCAATTGGTCAAAAATTTCAGACAGTTTATATATTTCCATCGTTGATTTTAACGCCACCATTGCTCTGGTTTTGTTGTTGTTGTTGTTGTTGTTGTTGTTTTGTTTTTGTTCTTTTTGGGGGTTTCTGTTTTTGTTTGTGTTTGCAGCAGCAACATCAGCAACTTCGGAATCATTTGGTGTAAAAAGAGACATTGACATAGTGGAAAAGGTAAACGCACTGTTGCAAAATTTCATGTTGTCTGAACTAAAATGTACAAAGTATGCTAAAACGAGCGAAAAGGGCTCACCATCATGAGGTTTACACTTAAGCTCTCGCTCAGTGACCTAGCCTACGAATGAAAATGAGGCTGCCAATGACTTGCCCCAATGCAAATCTCGGCATTTTTCACGTAAGCGCGGAGCAGTTAGCTTCAGAATAAGAAGAATTACATGGTTTGGGTCAAAACAAGGTCAACTCCAACTCGTTTCCATTCATAGACCAGGTAACTGAGCTAATAACGTTAAATGGCCTATTGTCGTGTTGTTATGAAGATGGTTTTCTGGCGAAACGTTTACGTGAACAGACATGAAAACTTGTTTCTACCTTTTTCAAGCCGTTAACGTCTCTGTTGGCAATATCATCCGTATAAATAGCAGGGCCAGATTTGAAGAGCATTCGCATTTCCGTGCAGTTTTTCTTATCATTAACGAGTCCGCTTGGGGAGTCACAGTAACCAATAAAACCAATCTTTGTGCCTTTTACTTCCAAAATGAGAGGTTTCTAAAAATGAAAGAAATGTATTTATAGCAGATATTACAGGAAAATAAGCTGTGGATGAAAGGAAGTGCACGACGCCTTTTTGGCAGTGGTCATGGGATTTTTCTCCACAAAATTTTGTCTTGATTCTCGCTTCAAAATATCAGCTGAAACACTCCGCTTGTTTACAGGTATGTTTCTTTTTGAAAGTAGAGCTATCGACGAAAATGCGAGGAGTTTCTAATCCGTCGTCGATGTTTCTAAACATCCTGTCCCATGCAATTTTCAGTGAACTGAGTGATACCCCAGGAGCTTATAGGAAAGCTCGCCCGTGACTTTTTTTATCTTTTCTTTCTTTCTCTTTTGTTTTGTTTTGTTTTTGTTTTTTGTGACTTTTTTTTTTGACTTGTTTTATAAGATGCTATCAAGAGTGAATCAGGCAGGAGTGTTCCTATGGCCCTGCCGCCCTGGTGGGCTCCCCAGCAAAGTCACAAATTAGCCTAATTTTAGAATATCCGTTCCCTTGAAAATGAGTTGCTGTCATGTCCCCGAAAAAAAAAAATGGCGGATGCAGTCACGCTTGACATGGCCTCCCTTGATTGGTTAATGCGGCAAGCGAACCTTTTGTTTTCGCGCGTAATGTGTATCTAAAAATGAAAGTATTTGTGCAGGGTCAAGACCGCAAATCGATAAAGGACCACTCTTACCTAATTCACTCTTGATACTATTCATTCACTCACATGATCAACGGCCAGAGTTTTTCGTCAGAAACAAAAAAGGTTTGCACATGAGCAGAGATCACTTCCCGGAGGATTAATTTGGGGACTACCCAGGGGAAATTGACTCAAAGAGCCTTCCCCTGGGTAGCGAATTCCACACGTACGCATTGTCCCGGGGTCGGGAATTTGACATGTTCGCCATCGGGCTGTTTACAATTCAGTATGTAGGAGCCTAGGGGCGGGGAATTTGACTTGCGCTTCCACAAAAATGTCAAATTGTCTTGGCCAAGCCCGCCCTCTCCCCACCCCTGGGACCGTAACATTGATAGCTGCATAAACTACTGCACGCGTTCTTGAACAAGCCAACCTAACAAACTGGATTTACGGATCAAAGATACGTGGTTCCATCTATACCCTTTTCCGTAAAATTGATTTACGCCGTAAAATAGGCAAATAAAGTCACCTGCGAAGAATTCCACTCTCCGTAACTGTCGCCAAAGCATTTAATTCCTGCTTTTTTGAGGACGTCGACGGTAAAATTGACACCTTTCCAGCCAAAGTCGTTGATGTGATTGTTGGCGATTGAAACCGCATCAAATCCTGCAAAACTGTGAATTCAAAGAGAAGCCATCACTGCTCTCTAGAGTGTGAATTTTGCGGGATGCCTAGAAGCAGGAACAAGAGCCTCTATCTCCATAATATTCTTGAGTCAAAGCTTTCCAAATCTCGTAGCCTGCCTGCAGGCGCGCGGTAGTAAGCGTAAGTTGCAAGGCCCAGCAAACGTGGCCGCCATATTGAACGAGATAGTAGAGGAACTGGGACGAGTGACAAAACAAGGTGGAGGGGCATAAAGGATGGTAAGGCCAAATAAACTCAACAACAAACCTGTTTCGACACATGTGCGACCTCGCGTACTCGATTCGTTATTTTCAGGCCCCACTAGCTCACGAGAATGTTCCTGGGCGAGACCGCTTCCAACTGCAAACGACCGTTCCAAAGGGGGAGAAGGCGAAAAATAACGCCTGTCCAAAAACCCATGATTCCTCAGGTCAAGCGATGTCTTGGAGACGGATAGTGAGAAATCATGGGTTTTCAGATAGGCGTTTGTTTTCTATTTTGTTTTGTTTTGTTTTTCCTTCCCTTGTCTCCCCTGCCTCCCCCCCCCCCCTCGTTTTGTCACTTCCCCCAGTTCTTCCACTATCTCGTCTAATGTGGCGACCGGATTTGTTGGGCCTCGAGTCTCGGCGGGCACTTGTCTCCATCGCTCAAATTGACTTGGACTCCTGACAATTATATGACCCAATGTTCCCTAGCTTTAGAGACCAGCCTATCGTCGTCAAGAGAACGCCTTTAGTTGGATAGAAAACTGTTAGAATATACTCAAGTTGGACAAGAAACCGCGCTTCTGAGCTCCGCGCAAATCTATAGCATTTAAGTCTAAGGGCCGACTTGAAAACGGTTAGGTTTAAGTTGTATATTGTGATGGTACTTCCATTTAATTGTTTCAAAAATTCGCGATTTTCAGCAGCTTGTCTTGTTAGTCCATTGGATATCGGTATTACCACGAAGCGAGAGATCCGAGGTCGACACGTCTCTGAATTTTTCTTTTAACTTTATCTTCAGTTTGAAGTAGATTTTACTTCATGAAACTCGACGCAAAAGGGACTTGTCAGTTTGAGCCATGGAAACAAGTGCCAGCCTCGAATTTCGCGCTAATACAAACTACCGCCTGCTAGAAATCTCGTTCCCCAACATGATTAACGATTATCCTTAATTCTTAACTTGCTCTGAATTTATAATTCTTGTTAATTTAGAATACTGTGTTCCAGTTAAAAATGTCACAAACTGAGACTGTGACCAGCAGACGATTCTACTCTTTCCTTTCCTTCCCTACCACAGTGCTGATGCAGCGCTCGGACTGGCATCGAGAATGGCACCCTTCTGTCCTTTGTATATGTAGGGATAAACACTCTTGTCGGCAAATGGCGATTCTAAGTTCCCCACAGACACGTCAGCGTCTCTTATAAAAGACGCTACTTCGTTGAAAGAATCGTTGTACGTGTTGTATCCATGCTCGACGTAATATTTTGAGGCAGCAGAAAAGTTGATATCACCCACGAAGAGCAGAGACACTTGTTCTAGAACAGAAAAGTAACACCTTTATGTTTAGACACCACAAAAAATCGTTGCTGATAAGTTTGGAAAACTCTTCTAATAGTCAAATAATATCATTGAAGGGGGGTGATAAACCGTAGGCCCGGTCTCCCAGCACTAGCGTGAGATCTGTTAAACAACCACACATTGCTCTTAACTTGTAGCAGGGGACGTAATCCGCCGTGTGGTAGTCAGTCGGTCATTCTATTCATTCAGAGGACAGTTGTTTATCCTAGTAACATGATGAGTAGATCAGAGAGGGCGGCATTAGATTACCCGCCAGTTAACAGCTTGGGTTTGACAGTATTTCAGTCACCCGTCGAGTCTCAACAGAGACTGAAAAGTTTTCGAAATCGCTGCTCAAATTAAAGGCAAGTCCTTACTGCTGTCTATAACATTAGGGACCTTTGGCAACGAGGACGTCAACGGCAACGAGAACGTCGATTATTTCAAAATAGGAATTCGCGTCATTGTAATCACTTCGCAATTATTTCAACTTGTTTGAAATGCAAAATTTGTCTCTGCCGTCCAACAATGAAACTGGTACAAACGGGTCATTTGACATAGGGAGCTTAAGCAAGGACGACGACGACGGCTACGAAAACGTCATATGAAAACAGAAATTCGTGTTATTGTAATCACTTTGCGCTTCTTCCACGACCTTTTCCGTGTGTAAAACAATTACTAACTGGTCAGGAACAGAATTGGTATGAACGCCGTTAAAGTTAAGACAAAGAATGGAAAATTTGTCGTCTCGCACCAACGTCCAAAACAAAACTTCAAATTTGGTCATTTCACGTCGTTGTTTAGCCGAGAACGGCAAAGAAATGTACCAAAATGTAAAACGCAAGTGCAGGGCGTGTAGAGCGATCATTTTTACTAATGAAACCTATTGTTTTGTGACGTTCCCGTCGCCGTTGCCGTCCTCGTTGCTAAAGCTCCCTATTGAGAGAAGTTCCGACAACCTAAGCGGAAGCCAACTCAGATTGACTCAGTTCAATGTCTTAGCTCCACCGCAGAGTCATTAAAAAAAGAAGAATACAAGAGGACAAATATGTTAAAATTTGACTTCCAGATCCTTTTCTTTTTAAGGGAATGAAAAATGAAAGTTCATATCAAGTACTAATAACTAAAACTTGCTTAAGATTAGGCCTTCTCAAATAACGCGTAACCAAAACTGTAGACGCTATCTCACCAATCAAGGGTCAATCGATCGCCATTTTAACCCCTAAAGCAAAGCAAAGAAGGCATAGGGAATGACTCTTTCCTTACCATTTTTGGAAGAGGCTCGTTGCGCATAAGATAACAAGACAAAGAAGCAAATGATACAATAACTTGTGACATGAGTCTCTAACATGTTCTTTCCGGCTTTCGAAGAAGAAAAGGCACGTCTGAAGTGTCGTGATGACGTTTACAACTTGTTTACTTATGCTTTCCTCCAAGCTAGTCGCCATCAGACGAGAGGTCTGTCATAATTGACTGCGCTCAAGAACATTTCTGACAATCAAATAAATGGAGAAGACCTTAATTGGTTCACTGCAAAAGAATCGCTAAGTCATTGCACTGTCGATGGAGTAGCCTGATTCCACGATTGCCAAATTCCGAGAGTATTTTCGATTCAATTAAATTTTCGACCCCAACACCAGACACGACACCGGAGTGTTGCAATGATTCAGTTTATTCTCTCTTTCCCTCGACTCTCAAGGCGAACAATCTGACACTTGCATTTTGCACATTTTACACGATCGAGTAGCTGGTGCGGCGGTGCCGTTGGACGGTCTAGACCGTTTTCCATCGTTTTACAGAAAGCGGTCGTCATATCCTGTCGGAATAATTGAAAAATCCGCGGGGAAGTGGCATAGACAGGAAGAATACCAAAATTTCCAGGAAAACATGGCCACGGAAAAATACAGGAGGGTCTTAATGGGGTTGTCACTTTGACGGTTGACAGAAACCCATAGTAGGAGCGTCCATGGGCTTTAGTCCGCGCCGTCAGCACAGGAGTAGGCAAGGTTATTTTTAGTTTTTGAAAACGAAAAAAAGACCAAAACGAAATCATTCACGAATTGGTTTTACTAGCCAATCAGAAAGCAGAGCAAGTAAACGCAGCCGGTGCTAAGCGCGGGAAAACGAGTGTGACCAATGAAGTCGCAGCTGGTTTTAGTTTTACATCTGCAGCTGATTGGTTGAAAAAATCCGGGCGAGTACTTTTATCGCGTAATTAGGTACTTAGGTTTTTGAAGCAAATTTAGTCTCCATGCGTCACGGATTATCTGTCTATCACGGATCCGTCACGTATATGTCACGGACTGTACCGTCACGAGTTTTACCCATTTTGACCGTCACGGATGTTGAACCGTCACGGGTTTTACCAACCCCCCGTAATTACTTTCGACACTTAACTGAAAAATCACTGTGAAGTGATGTAGGATTGCAGATAAAATATATAGCTTGCATACTGGACTAAATCTCGATTTTCCAGAACTGGGTGCGAAGTCACAACTTTGGGTCATCAGTAATTCATAAAACTCTATCAGTGACTTGCGAGGTACTACAGGAAACCCCGAGCTTGATTTCGTTACGTGGGGCTCACTGTTTGTTTTGACTCGGTTAAAGCGCTCGGTTTCTTTAAATTTAAGGCCCCGTCCACACGTATCCGGAGATTTTTGTATCCGCAAATTTTTTTATGCGGGTACAAAAACATCTGCGTCCACACGTAGCGTATACGAATCGTATACGACCGTCCACACGTATCCGATTTGTATCCGGACATCTCAAAGGATTAGTCAACAGAGCATGCGCATTACAAAGAAAGCTGAGCCTGCGATAATTGTGGCGCCAAATTCGCGGCTGTCTTGTTTGTTTACTTGAGGTTTCAACAGGTGTGAGCTTGAAGAGCGAAAAAAATTCCTGTTAAAAAAACACCATTAAAAATGTCTCAATTAAGAGAAAAACAGAAAAAAAAAATTGTTTGGACGGACGATGAAGTATTGCTGCTTCTTAAAGTGACATTGGATTACAAAACAGCAAAGACTATGGAAAATATCGATTGGGAGTCGTGCCAAACCAAATATCCTGACATTTTAGATCTCTTCAATGACCAATATCCTTCACAAGAAAATGCTTCTTCAATACTTCAATACTGTGACGTCAGCGTATACAAAAATATACGGATACGAGCGTCCACACGTATCCGGATACACAGCGTACACAGAAATTTCCACTCTGGAGAGCGTATACAGAAATCTCCGGATACACCGAGCGTATACGGCGGACACGTGTGGACGCTAGGTGTATCCGCATAAAATAATTTGCGGATACAAAAATCTCCGGATACGTGTGGACGGGGCCTAAGAAAAACATCCGACCGCCGCGGACATTTAATAGGGACTTAAGAGATCTACGACGGCAACATAAGCGACAACGCCACTAAACAATAGACTTCAATTAGCAAAACAATGGCTCTGCGCGTGCGTTTGACCTGGTTCATTTCTTTCCCGTTCTGTGCCAATCGAAGGGTCTCCACAGACTATACATTAAAGCTGTCTACAACTTTTTGTTATCGATTACTAAATGTTATCGACAATCAAAAAAGGTAGTGTGTGAAACGAGTTGTCGACAATGAACTATTTAAGGCTAAATTCACAGTTGTCGACAACTAAAGCAGTTTCTAATTCCCTTTTCGAAAAGGCAAACTGCTTAGTTGCCGACAACTTAAAATTTAGCGTTCAGTTGTAGACAACTCGTCTCACACACTGCGTTTTCTAGTTGTCGATAAAAGTTAGTAGTCGATAAAAAATAGTTGTCGACAACTTTAATGTCCAGTCTGCGGAGGCCCTAAAACGTCAAATGACCAAATTTCAAGTTCTAAGGAAAACGAGAGCACACAATGGAGAATTTTGATTGCATTTCTTAGTTTGAACACCGTTCCTCCCAATTCGGTTCCTTGACAGTTCGGATAGTTTGTAGTTGAACGAACCGGAATAATCACGAAAAACGTTTGCAAAACGTAAACTATCAGTTTTAAATGATGTTTTCATGGACGTCGCCGTCGTAGATCTTAAAGTTCCCACTAGCTTACGAATACAGCCGCTGTTCGTCGCTCACCGGCGCACCCCGAGGGGGTGAGCGACGAAGGACGACTGTATCAGCAGGCGAGCATTTAAAGACTTTAAACCTTGACCGGCTGCCGGTCGTTTACATTCGAAGTTGAAACTGCCTAGTGTGTTTAATACCGAAAACAGACATAATCGCGGAGAAATTACGATAACGCGAACTCCTATTTTGAAGTGACATTCTTGTTCCCGTCGCCATCTTCGTTGGTAAAGCTCTGTTGTCATTGCAAAAATAGACTATGAAATTGCTGTCGATATCCGTCATCTCAGGAATCAGCTTTATGCATCATCTTCCTGCTTGCAATTCTTTAGACACTGCTCATCCTCCTTTGCACAAATTCTAGTCCATTTTGCGTTCTTTATAGGTGCAGTGTAAAGTCGTTTGTTTTCTTCTTCAAATTTGACTTTCAAGGGAAGATACTCTGCTGCTAACAAACGATTTCTGAAACAAAAATGACGCAAATTAGGAGGAAGTCGATGAAATGAAAATAAAGGAAATGTGTTAGCCGGCCGTAAGATCATGAACAGATCAAGTCGTAGCTTTGAGAGCGTATCCAGGGGGGCTTAGTGGAAAGAGCTCAAGTGTTGAAATTTTTCGCCGTAGCTTTGAGATGACGCAATCTTCAGAATTATTTGCGCAGTGTGTGCTCAAAGGGAAAAAGCAGGTTGTGGACTGGCTGATATGTCTTGATACATAAAAAGCAACTCGTAGGGTTTCGAAGCTAAAGCGAAAAGGCACAGTTGTCGCTGTGGATCAATAAAGGAACATATAGCCACTGAGAAGAACTGGCTAATCACGTGTGTGAGGTGAATATCCGTTCACCCTGGGTAAATTAACCCTGTCTAGACCGGGGTTCCAGTGACGGGGATTATCCCCTTACCGACTTACATCTTGTTTTAAAAAAATTATTTTCCAAAGAAAATAAATGGTTTTATTTTATTTATTTGATTGCGACGTTCTGTGATCAATTTAATTCACAGCTTCCGGTCGGGGCAATCCTGCCACAGGATCCAGGACAGTTATTCGACAGGATCGCTAATAATGCATACAACTTAAACATGACTCCTCTTTCGCTCGCTTTTCTAGGCAAGTAAAGATCAATTTTCCCTCCACCTTGCCAACAGTAGCTAGCCGGCTTCATCAGCCCAGTAAGAGCGTCCGTCCACTCCATTGGGTTCGTACGCCAACACAAGAGTAGACGAGCTATTTTTGGAACGACATTTCGCCCACGAAAAAGCACAGGCAGGCACATTCATGCAATCAAATGGCTTAGCATGGCAGCGATTGACAGCTCATTAATTATGCCATGTATTTTTCGCACAAAGGAGAGTGCTTGCAACCATGGCAATCGCTTTTCGCGAGAATTTCAAAAGCTAAAAATAACCTGGTCTACCCCTGTGCTGGTGGTTCGGACCAAAAGATATGGACACTCCACTTATTGGCTCCCGCCGGCTTTGAGCAAAGGAGCATGAAACATAAACGTTTCTTAAATATTAATACGAGCAAAGCTGAGCAAGAGGCAACAATTCTTAGGCATTACCTCGATACGGTGACTTTCAACATCCGAGTGCTTTTTAGGTCTTCACAGTTCGCCAGAACGAAATGCTCGAATTGCTGTATTTTCTTTTTATTCGCTTTCTTTCCCAGTCTTCCATAAACACCCTAAAAAGTCAGCGAGTTAGAATATTATGATGTATTGTCCCGTTTTGTAGGCTTGCTGATTGGATATGCAATGGGTTACTGTCATGTTAGGGCGGTTTTAAGTTGAGTGTCGAAAGCAATTTCGTGGTTGACTTGCTTTTTTTTATACCAACGCTTGGCGATTAGCTGAAAAAAGCGAGTCCAAGTACGAAAGGTTTGTGATGTTAATGAGGTTCGCTCTGAATATGAACAAAAAGTCGTTTTCATAACAAAGACTTCGCACTTAGACTCGCTTTGAAAAGGAGGTAAAAGTGAATAGGGAAATGGTCCATTCTTCGGATTTACTCGCACACGTTTTCCCGCGCTTATGGTCGCGGCTACGTGAATGTATTTGCTTTGCTTTGTAGGATTGGCTCGCTTGATTGTCTGCTCTATTTTGATTGGCCAGAGAAATTGGGATTTCGTTTTACGACAGTCGATTGAATACCTCTGTATCTGAGCAATACCAAACCACCAAAATTTACCGTCGAACTCAGGGCCTGTTCGTTCTACCCAGAACAATTTGGTTTGGTGTGTGTCAGTATCAAAGAAGTCAAATTATGTCATCAGCAATATTTATTTTCGTGCTCGCGTGTGAGCTTATCTGTGTAACGAAAACGTCAATCGCATCAAAAAGATATCGTGTGCAATGATGTCTCACTGGAGAGTAGCTGTAAAGGAACAAACGAAATTGCCACCTGAGAACCGAAAATTGGCGTCTCTTCCTGAAATTTTGGTTGGCAAAAAAAGGTCTCGCATAGAGGAGAGAATTATTAATGAAAGAAAACCTGACTTGCGACACTCTAATCCGTTTTGATATGAGTAAAAGAGGAAAAGTTAAACCAGTTCCATCTTGTTCATCTACAGTTTAACGTATCTGAACAGAGCATGTCAACTCAAACGTCGGCAGAGGGGAAAAAAGGCGGAAGTCATATTGGAGAAGGCAAAGATTCAGAAATCTTATTTTTCTTGCCAGTGAACAATTATGGCTGCTGCATCGGTATTGAAGCGATTTCTCCTCATAGCTCTCGACCATCATAACCCAAGATTATTGTGTGAAGATTTTAGTTTGGCCTGACGCTGTTTGGCTGTCAGTACAAAGAGTAATTTAGAGCTACGTTTGCGGCAAACAGCCAACGGCAGGCTCAGGCTGGTGCGCGTCATAAAATGAAATGCTCCTATTTTTTCTTGTTTCTCCCTTAATTTTGAGCTTCCTCGGTAGAAACCAAATGGTTATGAGTTTCATCGATTCTTGGCAAAAAGTATATCAGATTAGCTGACGTTGCCGTTTGCCCCAACCTGGTTCTTAATCGATATATTGACTCAAAATGTCTTTATTAGTGGTGGCAACAAAGTGACACTTTCTTTCTAATATTGGTTGTTTCGAAGTTTATAGCCCCTGGGTTAAGAAACGTGCAAACTGAGCCAGGCCACTTCTATCGTCGCTTCTGGTGACGTGGAAATCGTAAAATAAGAATTCCTATTACTGTTTATTATTGGAGCATTTTTCCAGTTGTGTCAAAAGAAATTACGCTTTGGTTTGGTTTTGGTTTGCCCTATGACTGGATAAAAGAAGAAGCTCGCACGAACTAATTTCAACCAATCACATGCAAAACTAAAACCAATTGCAACTAGTCACTCTCGTTTTCAGGCGCCTGGTTCCGGCTGCGTTTTCAGTTGCTTTGTGTTCTCATTGGCCAGTAAAACCAAGTCGTGAATTACTTTGATTTGTGATTGGCCAATAAAACCAAGTCATGAATTACTTTGATTTGTGATTGGCCAATAAAACCAAGTCGTGAATTACTTTGATTTGTGATTGGCCAATAAAACCAAGTCGTGAATTACTTTGATTTGTGATTGGCCAATAAAACCAAATCGTGAATTACTTTGATTTGTGATTGGCCAATAAAACCAAATCGTGAAGTACTTTGATTTGTGATTGGCCAATAAAACCAAGTCGTGAATTACTTTGATTTGTGATTGGCCAATAAAACCAAATCGTGAATTACTTTGATTTGTGATTGGCCAATAAAACCAAATCGTGAAGTACTTTGATTTGTGATTGGCCAATAAAACCAAGTCGTGAATTACTTTGATTTGTGATTGGCCAATAAAACCAAGTCGTGAATTACTTTGATTTGTGATTGGCCAATAAAACCAAGTCGTGAATTACTTTGATTTGTGATTGGCCAATAAAAACAAGTCGTGAATTACTTTGATTTGTGATTGGCCAATAAAACCAAATCGTGAATTACTTTGATTTGTGATTGGCCAGTAAAACCAAGTCGTGACTCACTTTGATTTGTGATTGGCCAGTAAAACCAAGTCGTCAATTTCTTTGATTTGTGATTGGCCAATAAAACCAAGTCGTGAATTACTTTGATTTGTGATTGGCCAGTAAAACCAAGTCGTGAATTGATTTGATTTGTGATTGGCTGAAGGCTGTGTTTCCTTCAAAACACGATTGGCTGCTTCATTACTTTGAAGTTGTGTTGTTTTTACAACACCGCTCCATTACAAGGTAACAATGCAATAATTACCACAGCACTTCCAGAGCGTGGGAGTAATGGATAGGACAGGAAATTCCCCAAACTGTATGCCACCAGTGTGTTGCCATGGAGACAATGTGGCTGGAGTACGTGCGGGTGAGCTCCAATGATGACTTGAGCACCGAGCGAAATCAAGTGTTTGCTGATGTGAAGCTGGTACGGAAGTGGGACCCTTTCCATTTCCTGTCCAAAGTGGAGGAACACGACGATGATGTCCACTTTGGTCTTAAAGGAAAATCAAAGTGTCTCGCGGTATTTCTTGCCATCTTGGCGCAGAAACTTAAAGCTACAGAGATTTCACGTGTTAAGAAATCCCACAATGTTATGTTTCCGTCTTTGATTTTAACGTCACCATTGCTCTATTTCGGTTATTTTTTCTCTTTGCTTTGTTTTTATTCACGCTCGGCAGAACGGCAGCACGTGGGTTGAGGTTCATGCGTGAATATTTTGCCTAGTGGCCTAGCCTACGAATGAAATCGAGACTGCCTGTGACCTCCCCTTCATACAGGCAGATGTCGCTAAATTTCTCATGCAAGCACGGGGTAATGAGTGACAGCATAAGATGGTTTACGTGGTTTGTGTCAAAGCAAGGTCAGCTCAGCCTCGTTTCCAATCATAGACAAAGTCACCGAGCCCAGAACTTAAGAAAATGGCCTATAGTAATGTTGTTAGTGAGAGGTTATTTCTTTGAGGCTGGCTTTCAGCAGCCAAAATTCTTACCTGGGAAGACATGAAAATTTATTTTACCTCTTTCAAGCTGCTGACGTCCCTGGTGGCAATATCATCCGAATAAATGGCAGGGCCAGATTTGAAGAGCATTCGCATTTCCGTGCAGTTTTTGTTGGAACTTGGGCTGTCACAGTAACCAAGAAAACCAATCTTTGTACCTTTTACTTCCAAAATGAGAGGTTTCTAAACATGAAACAGGAAAATAAGCTGTGAATGGAAGGAATAGACAACGCCCTTACGTCATTGGTCACGATATCATTTTCACCACGGTTCTTTCTTCAAAATATAGACGAATACACTCCATCTCTTATACCTCTACGCGCACCTCTACGTGTACCTTCCAAGTAGTACTGATCAACGAAAACGCGAGGAGTTTCCATGCCGGCGACGATAGGCGACGACGTAGTGTTCTAGCCGGGGTGAAAAGATGAAAGAGTGGAAATTTACCTATTACAATTTTCAAATTTGCATTACATAAATATGCATAATTAGTCAATTAAAGACATTTCATTTTAAGTTCACGTTCCAAATGAACGAACTCTTCACATGTCTTTAAAGTAGCAAGTGTTTCATCATGTCAACAGTCTACAAGTCGAGTGTCTCTAACTCAATTCTTTCAATTTCCTCAAGGCTTTCCTGTTTGTGTTTCTCATCATATCATAATGACACGAGAAATGAGAGCACGAAGAGGAAAAATCATAGGGCGTTCAGCAAAACGAAAGGGTGGATGAAAAAATGGCATAGAACACTGCTGTGATGTTTCTAAACATCCTGTCCAATGCCATGTTCAGCGAACTGAGTGATATGCCAAAGAATGCCCCTGCCTGTTTCCTAGCTCACGCGTGATTTCCTTTTTTAAATTTGTTTTATAAATACTGTTCGCTCAAGTGATCAACGGACATGTTTTTACCGGAACAAAAGAAAATATTTGCATTATAAGAAGAGAGGATTCATTCACGCCGGATTAATATATTTGGGGGCAGTGCTAATTCTGTGGCCGCCGTTGCTTTGTTTAAAAGGACAGTGTCATGGGAGGTACAACGATTTTTGATCAAAATTCACTAAATGTGAACATAGAACACTTTTTTTTAGCATTGGACTAGTTTCTAAACAAGTAATTTTGAGAAATAAAGTCAATCTAGAACAAATGAATGAACTTGCATATGTTACAAGCGAGTTTTTTGTAAGTTACAAGAGGAAATTTGAAAACGTCGGCAGGACGTTTTCAAGTTTAAGCCCATTTCTCTCTTGCTTGTCTGCGGCTCAAAGCGTCTATGATAGGTTTCTTTGCATTACAATAGCCTTTTAAAGGAACTTTGGTCATTACCTTGTCGCTCCTATCAACCAAAGTGTCCTTTGGAATTTCAAAAAATACTAAAAATTGTGTCATACTGCCCTTTTAAGGGCTGGACTGACCAACATGATCGCGATGACGTCATGCGCATATGCTCTATTGTACATTGATAAACTTGTGAATATCGCGTCACTTTGCAACATATACTTAATATAGCACGCGTCCTTGAACTAGCTAACCAAACAAACTAGATAGACGAGTCAATGGCCGAATTCATATCAGAGACGGAAACCCATCTTAGACGGGAAACTCGTCTATAAACGGAAAACTCATCTAATACTAATCCGGTTAAAGACGAGTTTCCCGTCTTAAATTTATCCGTCTATTTTTCTGTCTAAGCCGACGGGAAACTAAGACGGGAAATTCGTCCGAGACGGGAAACCATATTTAATTCACATCAGACGCGAAAATCACGACGACTTTTAAAACTGCCCTTGCACTCATGGAAAAGACTGGAACTAGAAAGC
>BLFK01000742.1:243012-265642 GCA_014634185.1 Astreopora myriophthalma
CCCCCCCCCCCCCCCCCGCCCCAACCTGGAAGTATACTGAGTGCTCGCGCACTAAAATACGTCTGCACTGCAGGCTAAAATTAGGTTCGTTATTTCCTACGCCCCAGTCTTCCACGGAAATCCTCGAGCAAACCTGGTCTAGACCCAGTTTCTTGTTGTGGACTTACGTTTCCTTGACAACACGACTCGAAAGACTCATTTCAGCAAAGATGGCGTCGCGAATCATGCATGGCCGACGAGAAGGGCAAACCAGAGGTAATCTCTTGCAGTTAGCTCTCACATTTGGAGCGATTTCCTTAGTTTGAGCATTACTCTTTGATTTGGTCTCGTAGATATGAGCGCTAATGTGCTAAGTGTGATTCCTCAAGGGGTTAGTCCGCGAGAGGTAAGCTAAAACAGAAAACTTTAGCTTAAGCTTATTCTTTCCTTTATGTCTGCGTTACTGCCTAATGTTCTCTCTTTCCCAGGGTTATATTCTAATCAGAAACTTATAATCTCATCATAGGTAACCGTTCTTCAGCCTGATGCGTGGAAGCGAATCCAGAACAGCTTATCGGGCTACAACGAGGAAAAAATGCGACTAGAGGCGAAGATGAAGGAAAGGGCGGAACTTCACGCTCTCTCAAAAGACTCCGTGAAGCATTGGGAAAACACAATAGAGGTTGTACTACTGTTCCTCTCATCAGTGCCCAACAAATGAAAAGCTTTTTTCATGTCAAGTCGGGTGTGAGCTTCATACTGCTGCGAAGTAATATTGGTTTGAAACCCTAGCTAATACACTGTAATATTAATTATAATTATAGTTATGGAACTTATAAACATACATGTACACTCCTTGGGATTGCCTTGAAGTCCCTATAATATATGCTGATTGATACTTAGTTCACTTATAATGTACAACAACTTGTTTTTGTAGGGTCAGCGTCTGAAGAAACTGCAAGCCAGAAAAATAAGAGAAGAGAAGGAAGAGGTTAGAAGCCTTTTTTTCATAATTGGATGGTATTAATTAATTTTTATCCAGTGCAAGAAAAATTCTGCAACAACTTTCCTATGCATGCTGGTTTGCAGGATGTGCTATTATTGAGAACACTTCATTGTTATTGGGGCACCTTACCTTTCATGAAAAACCCAGAAACATTAGTGACCTGCCATTTATTATTCTGCCCCAAACCGTAGGCCTGAACAATTTTTTCAGCCCTCTTGACTTTTTCAGTATAACTTTTAGAAATGTTGAAACAACAAACTGCTTTATGATGTGGCCTTGAGCAGCCTTGAGGAACCGAGGCTACAACAAGTTTAAAAGCTGGCTGCTCCCCTAAATTATGATAATATAGCATCACTTTGCTCTTCCTTTCTGGGTCACTTTAATTATCGCTGCAATTTGCTTTGTAACTTTAGGAGGAAAGGGTTAAAATTGACAAAGAAGAAGCTAAACACCAGGCGCATAAACGAAAGGAGGCAATTGAACGAGCCAAGACTCTTCAGTATTACCAAACTGACAGAGTGAAAACATTTCATGTAAGTTACTAACTTAAAGGTACTATACCTCGATTGAAAATGATCATCTGGGTGGCTGGAGTCCTGGGAAGGACAGTTGTTAGTGACTGACATTTCAACAACCTGTGCGGAAGCCATCTTCAGAGTCAAGTGATCAATTTTAGTCAGTTGAAAATTTAAAAAACCTGGTGAGCGATTCGATTGGTCAATAGATGGAGTAGCCATTAGTAAACCTGTGATGTGATTGGCTGTGAAGACGGGGGCGGTGATTGTTTGGTTATGTAAATAGAGTAGAAAAGGTTGTAAATTGTATAAGAAACCTGCATAATGAGCTACGTGCATAACGAGCAACTTCCATAATGAGCTACATGTACTATCTTGTTTACTGTGCTGCAAGCTGTAACATTGGAAGCAGGCAAATTTCTCAACAAAGTTGTTGTTGTTGTTGTTGTTGTTTAAATGAATAGCCAACTTTTTGTAAGTACATGTAGCCAACTGGTCTATTGGTAAGTTATTGTTTTTCAAATATATAGCCAACTTATTGTAAGTAGCCTACTAATCTGCCAACTCTGTTAAATTTATTTGCATAATTTGCTTCATTGGCCCTGAAAAGCCCCTCAAGGTGACTGATCAATTAAGCAATTATAATTATTATAATTATAATTATAATTTTCCAGCAACTTTTTTGCAGATCTTTGTTTTTAGGTCTTTACAGTCAGGAGTTGATTCATTTGGGTTATCCATTTTTTCTTTCTGTTTCCTAGGGTGCTTTGCTTCTCACAGAGGTCCTGAAGGAGAGAGATGCCCAGATTGAAATGAAGAATGGAAAGCTTGATGCTGAGAAGATAAGGGAGGAACATCTGCTACGACTACAGCAAAGAGTAATGATCCAAAGTCATTTAAATTCATCATCAGGGATAGGAATGTATGGGTATATCCCCCAGTGTCAACTGAAGCCTTTTTGGCTCTTCGAGAAAATACCCATACTCTATTGAAGGTTTTTGGGTTTTTTTGGTTTTTTGTTGTTGTTGTTGTTGTTGTTGTTTTTGGGGGGGGTGGGGAGTCTTGTAATTGGATGTGTACAGATATAACATGGACGTTCTGCAGGTGGGTCTGTATGATTGGGGAGTAATGGGTGGGTTGTGGGGTCAAGACCAATAAACTTTTTTTGGCAGCATGTGGATACCAGTATTTCATGGATCAACTATATTATTTACCCATCCTTAAGATTGTTTAAAACATCACCTTTGATTTTCTTTCCTTAGCAACGTGAGGAGGCCATTATGGAAGATCAGAAACGAGCATTGAGAAGGTACAATGACAGGAAAGCTGTTGCAGATTTCCAAACCTTGCAGTAAGTATACCTTAAAGGCAGTTATGCACTGGATAATTCCTAAAATGGAAATTCCTCACAATTTACCCCTTTCCTCAAAAGTTTGCTTTTCGAACAGCTGTTCATGTTGAAGTCCACCTCAGTCTCGTATCGTCTAATGCATCATCTGCTAGTCAGAAGAGGTTTATTGGCTGAATGTCTAAATCTTTCTGACTAATCTGCAGGTAATGCTGTAACCCATAACTGCAGATATGCATGTGCATGTGTTAAAATAAGAGTGGATATGAATAATCAATTAGTACAGGTACAAAAAGCAGGATGGTGCACTTTTGCACAAGGATTGGTTCATGTGCAAAAGTGACAGCGGCCAGTGTCTTGTACAAAGAAATACATTTATCTGGTGTGTAATTTATAGATTAAATGAGTCGTGTTGTTTAGCAGGAGGTAAATGTGTTCTCAGATTTATATTTACTTGATAACTAGGATTGTAGATCATATTGAAGAAGCCAAGAAAGCTAAACAAACAGACGTGGAGGAGGGCAAAAATATTAAGCAGCAGGTGGAAATGTACGAGGCTGCTAAACAAGCCATTGAGGAACAGAGAAGAAAGGTTTGTTAGCTGTACATCATGATTATGCTTAATGTATAGCCGTATAAACATTGACTTATACTTTGTAAGAAAGGAGTTGTCCCTCATTCGTTAGACCCGACCGTATGGTTTTTTAATGTTTTTTATTTCATTTTTCAAGGATAAACAAGCAATTATGGAAGAACATCACAGGCAACTTGCTGAAACAGAAGTAAGTGATGCTATTTTTGTGTTTATTGCATGCAATGAAAGTCACGCCAAATTATTGCAATAGTTTAGATGTAGCATTTTGTGAGGACACAAAACGCTTTTCAAGTACTAATTAAAGATCAAGACTATTTCACATTTTCATATCTTTATGTGGTGTGAGTAACCCAGAAAGTGTATTGTTACCTGGTTAGGGAGGAAGAGAGAGACTGTGTGCACATCCTGACCAGACCATCACTGTCAGGGTATTAAAATAATTAAGGAGAAGGTGCTGCCTTTGCATTGAGAACTCAGATAGTAGGCACTGTTGCACAATGCTTCAAATTATATTCCAGAGCTCTGTCTGTGAGAACCACTGTTCACAAAGAGCTGGAGGGAGGGGGGGGGGGGGGGGGGGGGGGGGGGTGGGGGGGGGTAGTGCCTTTGTGTTATCCACAGATCATTATCATGGTTGAATTGGTCATTGATTGAAGGTAATAGCTACCTCAAGCTACTCGACAATCCAAAACTAAAATAAAGATAATGATTGTAGCGTAGAACTTTCTCAATGGAATGTTGAAAGTAATTGTGCGATTGCTTCGGTTTTGATTTTGGTTCTTTCTATGACTGGAACTTTCAAACCAATCAGATGTAAAAAAATAAAAACAACAACAACAACAATTGCGACTTGGTCACACTCCCCTTCCCGCATTTGGCACCAGCTGCGTTTACTCGCTAAGCGTTCCGATTGGCAAATAAAACTAAGGCGTGAATTACTTCGTTCACTGAATGGTTGAAGGGTGTATTTGCTTCCAAACGTGATTGGCTGTGTAATTACTTTGGTTTCGGTCATACGGCACTCGATTGAAAACCGCTCTATGCTACAATACAGCGGTTTTTAAATGACTGTCGAAAGGAACTACGCAATTGCGATTGCTACGCTTTGTGATTGGCTCAAAAATCTCGCGCCAGTTTATCAACCAATGGGAAGGAAAACCGAAACCAATCGCGGCTTGCACGTGCGATTTTTCCCGCGCTTCGGGCAAGTTACATGTACATGGAATTGCTACGAATTTTGATTGGCTCATTGCGCTGTTTGGACCTGCTGTGATTGGTCAGAGTTAATTACTTTGGTATTGGCTTTACGACAGTCGATTGAAAACCGCTCCGGTTTACATGTACGTTCATATTTCAAATGCAAACATCTGCTCTTGTCTGGATGAACAGGAAAGACGGCAGTTGGAAAAGAAGAAAATCGAGGAGGAAGAGGAAGAAATCAGACAGTTTGCTCAAGCTAAAAAGGTTAAGTATGGTCTTTGAAAATTCGTTTTTCCTGGTTAAAGGGGCTCTGTCACGCTATTTTCGCCTCACTGTAGAATGTTAAAAGATGTCTTTACATCAGTGAAAACCAAAAATAATAGTGCAGTTGGTTCATCGAAGACCATGTTACTGCACTGAGACTATTTACTGTCTTCTGTTGTTACGGATGGCAGGGATGGAAATGGATTTCATTTTGAAAAATTTAGCCTAAATTTTTCCAGTGTTCGATCCTGATCTTGAAGACATGGCCAAAAATGTATTATGGATGACTCTTCCTACAAAATATCGTTTGATATCCTCCTCCTAAAGTTAAAAGAATGGTTTGGGCACAAGGAAATGTCACAAAGAAGGATTTCTGTCTTTTCTGCAGCAAAAGTTCCTTGACAGAGCCCCTTTAAAATTGGAGATTAAAACCATTCTATTGATCTTTTGTAGATATTATCTGATTGACAATTATGTGAATTATCTTGTTTGCTTGTATCCTGCAGAAAATGGCAAAGATGCGAAAGTCAAAAGAAACAGAATTATTTAAGTAAGTTTTAGTGCACGGTTGTGTGGTTTGCTTGGATTTTGTGTTTGGTTTTCATGTATACTGCGTTCTATTAATTCGAACCTCCGAGGAAAGTTAGGAAAGAAAATCACTTCGAGTCAGCGCGAGCTTCAATCTACTGAAGGCAAAGTGTTATCGGTAGTGGGGTAACTGTGGGACGCTTCCGGTGCAAAATCATGTTCCATTTTTCTTCGATCTCTCCCATAGCAGATAGAATAGCGTTCCTTGGAAAAAAAAAAGAGTTTCCACTTTGTCTACTTTAATTCGACATACAAGAACGAAGCTCCTCAGACCAAGGTTTTAGATACTCTTGGACTTAAAGTATCACCTCGTTTTTTGGAAAAGTTTTTAATCTGGAATAAAGAAAACTGCGGCTTTGCGGGCGTCTCTGGCCGGGGTTTCAAGGGTAGGGCAATATGGTGTTCCTATCAAGGCAGGCTTAATCAAGGCCGGTTTGCACGTGGTGACGATTCATCCGTCCAATCTGTTGGCCTGAATAATTCTTCACCTTCGTCTTCATCATCATTAATAATAATAATAATAATAATAATAATTGTTATTGTTATTGTTATTGTTGTTGTTGTTGTTGTTGTTATTGTTATTATTCCTATTATTAAATATTCTGGTACATGTTGTTCTGATAACAGTACTTTCCAAGATCATACTGAACGAATGAGAAAGAAGCTGGCGAACCAGCGGCAACAACAGGTGGACGATGAAGATGACCGAATAGCTAAGGCTGTAGCAGAAAGAGAGAGCAAACGCGAGGTCTGCTGTTTTTGTTGTCGTTTTGTTTTTTGCTCTGCGGTATTCATGTACACCGCGTGCCGTTTTTAACTCGTGAATGCACGAGATGTTGTGCTAAGCGAAAAATTCACTCGGTAGGTCGAATACTCAATCTACTAATACTCCGTCAACAGGCTTCATATTTCATTACATCTCCAAGAATGAACCGGAGTAGCATGAAACCATTTCTTATTGTCGAACTGCTTGCATTGTGAACCTTAACTTACCTTATAGGCTTCATATTGAATTTAACCAAAACTTTCTGCAAAGGGACGAAATTTATAGATTCTCTGTACCTGAGTGGAACTTTCCATCGTAGAATACAAACTCGAAGAAATCTGGAGTGAAGACAAGATTCCCTCACTCTCGAAACGTTTGGCTAATGATAATGAACTTTATCAGAAGGCCGGACTTCTGACTTTTTTAGAGAGAGTGACCCTTGATTGTTTGAACAACTGATCATTTTGTGGCCCTCTTAGTGCATGTCTCCAACAACTTGGGGACATTTTCCAGATCGAATTGGAATTTGCAAATGTTATTTTTGCACGAGGAGAGGGGAGAACAAGAATGCCCAGGGGAAAATCTCTAAAAATTTCTGAAAGGTGGTTAACAAAAAAAAAAGTGAATCAGGAAAGTAAAGAACCTATACTCATACACGCTAGTATATAAAGCCTGAAGCTCGTAGGACGGTGTAGACAAAGAAACAATTCAAATAAACGTAGAACAACACTGTGAAACCCAACCAGTTGGTTATTTACAACACGTGGTAAAGTTAAAATCGGAATTGAATTACCACTTGATGGTCTGAACGGGATTTGAACCCGGAGCATGAAAACACGGCGCCTTAACCATTGAGCCACGCTGGTACCAAGTCTATAGCTTGATGTGTTCGATTCTTCTTACCTTCTGTTCTTCTGTCTGTAGGCTGAGGAAAAAGAAAAGAACGACGCAGACATGAAAATGCACAAGGAAATTCATGATCACAGGATCCGCATGGTAAAGTGACAGTGTGCTTGTGTCCCTGAACTGTTTGTTGTTGTTGTTGTTGTTTTTCGTTCGCTCACTCATTATTTTATCGTTTTCTACATACCTGTCTTATTCGTTGTCTTACCACCATTTTACTTTTCTTTATTTTTTTTTCTTTGCAGATGAAAGAAAATGAACGCTTATCAAAGGAAGAAGCTGAGAAAGATCGAGAAATACTCCGTAACAGGGTGGAGTCTGACAAACTGGTATGTTAAAAGCGACAATACTTCATTATATGTATGCCAGTGTTTTACCGGAAACTAGAACACTCGTATTTTTTCATGTTTTCGCTAGTGAAATATGAAAAAAAATTATGCACCACATATCCCGGATGTGCACGCGCCCTTGTTTTTCCAGCGTTCTGGTTTCTGATCGTCATTAGATAACACCCGGGTGAAGTAGTTTTCTGTGCCGGCAGTGATGACAGTCCACACAAAACCCGTAACTCAAAACCTAACCCCTGGTCAGTGAATCTACCTCACCCGGGTGAGCATTCGATGACACCCGGGTAAAGTAGTTTTCTGCGCCCGCAATGATGACAATCCACACAAAACCCCTAACCCAAAACCTAACCGCTAGTCAAAGAATCTACCTCTCCCAATGTTATTCAATTCTAACCGTTCCAAGAACATGATCTCATGTTTGAATTTACGATTATCGTTAATTTAGAACACTCTGTCCCAAGACTTTTCGGAAAGGAGCAAATGTGAAAAGGAAAAATCCATATCCTTGGATTGGATTCGAACCCGCAGATAGAGCTTGTAGGAACGAGTCATTACCACTAGACTACTGCGGAACAAGTTGTCAAGTAAATCAATGATAAGATATTTATGGAATATCACTTCTCAACAGTGATTAGGCTTAAGCCTTGATTTTAAAATGTTTAGCTTTGTTTTGAAGTTTGGTGACTGACTATTTCAAATTACCGTCTAAAAATGTTTCTTAGCGAGTAACTATACTGCTTTACAAGCAGGTGTATGATAAATGCATTAATTCTATGATGTTGAAAAACAGGGGTTTGCGCAGCTAACGGCTTAGTGGTCAAGTGGTTAGAGGAAGGGATCTGTCAGTAGACAGTCGCAGGTTCGATTCCTGTGTCCGGGGTTGTCTTTTATAAGAAATATGTTCATTTCCCAGAATGCCCTTCAGACTTAAATTCAGACCAAATTAAGAATTAACGATAATCGTAAATTCAGAGAAGAGAATAGGTTGGTTCCAATCTCGTTCCCAAAGCCCACGTATCTTTTGGTCAGCGCCACGCGTGTCTTGGCGCTGACCAAGAGATACGTGGGCTCTGGAAACGAGATTGATACTGTTCACTTGTCTTGTTTAGTTTGCATAAGTTTATCCATATAACAAAAAGAAACTCACACGGCGGCTTGAAAATATGAATTTTATTTTATCATGGGAAAACAATGCTTTGTTATCACGCTGCGCTCCTTCGTAAAATGTTGTTTCTGTCACTCGAAAGTACAATTCATATCTTCGCACGGCCATGTAATTTTCTTTTCATTAGCTAAAATTATGCAAACTCAACGAAACAAGCGACCAGTATCAGAAACCAGAACGCGGGAAAAAGAACCGCACGCGCACTTACGGACATAGGGTACATATACAGAGAAAGTCCTTTGTTTAAACAGCATCAACGCGAGGCTTAGGATGTAAAAGTATAGCCTGCAGTAGCCTGCACAGCGGGCGGTTTTGGTGTACGCGCGCTAAGAATTCGAACGCTCCCGAAAGACCACCATTTCATATGCTCAGAAAGTAGAGTATTGGGACGAGTGGAGGAGAGGTGCTGCCCCATTTTTAAACTTGTCGCGCTCTCCCTTGGAGTATTTTTGGCTCGCCCCAGCCCTCTGTCAGTTTTATTATCCAACCTGGCGTCCAAGGATTGTTCATTCATCGCTTGACCACTCAAATACGCCTGCCGCAGTGTTTTCAAAGAAAGTGTTTGAATCTGAGAAGATGGCGTCGCCCAGGAAATTTAAAAGTGAAAACAATTCAGTTTTTCCCATACAAACGCTATCTTTGACAATTTTTCAAACAAATTTGGTTGTAAGCATTATTTCCTACCTTTTCAAGTTATCGTTTCGTAGGATTGGAGGTTCGCTTTAATAGTATCAGCGCGATATAAGAGCAAATGTGCGAGCTACCTTGATGAAGGTGAAGACAACCGATCAATATGAGTCTCTTGCTTGTTTCTTTTTAGTTCCACCTGAAACAAGAAGAAAAGAGGATAGAGCAGTTGAACGAGTGGAAGAATCTCAAAGAATTTCAAAGAACACAAATCGTAAGTACAGTTCTTGAGTACAGTAAGTACAGTTCGTCAAACATCGATTGCGCTCGATATTTGGAACAAAACCCACTAGAAAACCACTAGAACACGAAGCAAGTGTTAAACGGATAGCAGGGACTACAAAGAAGAAACGTTAAGGGAGGAGCGCATTTGAACACTCTGGATACCTATATCCTCAAGGGAAGCGCGGGGGACTGAAACCCGTAGGGGCTTTAAGCTAATTTTCTACTGGCGCAAAGCCTGTCCCCAAATCGCCCGTTGACGTTTTTACCTTTTGCGTTGACAGGGTGAATTGAAGGAGCGAAAGCAGCAACTTAGAGCATCAGAACTGGACCTAGATAAGCGCAACGGCGAATTGCTCCAAGCCGAAGAGACGCAATTCCAAGAATATGCCAACAAGGTCATTTCGGAGGCTAAAGAACACGGGCGAAATCCATACCCGCTTATCAAGGCCGCGCGAGAAGGGCCCGGAGGGGGCAGGGGCCCCAAATTTGAAGGCAAACAGGGGCTTCGACCAAGCTACCTTGTGTATGATGGAACGGGAGTTCAACTGCCAAGTTACTCTAGTGAGACGCCTCAAGGCGCCCACACCAAACTTTATGGCCATCCAGCCGACAGCATGAAACGGCTAGGGTTCACATGGTGAATGTATTGAGTTTCCAAGGACGCGAATTTCAACTTGTACATCTTACTTTTCCTTCGTGAAAATAATTCCGTCGTACCCCAAAAATGTAAGAACATTTACCCATTGAAGATTTACCTCGTTTTTTGGTGACTCGAGTGTTAATCTCTGCGATTAGCTCGTGTTGAAGCCACCGTTTTCCTCGGTTCGTCGTTTGGGTGCATTTTTTGTAAGTAAAGATTATTAAAAGGAAATGAACTACTTTTCTGCCGTTCTTGTGGGTCGTCATGTCAGAACATTTCACAGTCGAGTTGCTTGGCTTTCTTAAGAGTTAAGTAAGAGTAAAGTAAAGAACGTTTATTTCTACACGGTGGTATTTAAAGCTTCGAGCGTGGGAGGCCGTGTATAGAAAGTAACAATTCAAAATAACAGAACAACGTTAAGAAAACCAAGTGGAAAGACACAAACAGTTCGCTAACTACAAACCGTACGTAGTGGACCGGGTCGAATTCGGGACCACGGAAAACAAATCCAATGGGTGGTCGGTAGAGCGAGATTTGAACCCGGAACATCCGCATACAAATCCAACGCCCTTACCAATGGGCTACGCCGCCTCGTCCTTGTTCCTCGTCCTCTTTCTTAGCCAACAATCGCTGATATCCGTCCTGAACGTTCTTTCAGTTTTGTCTTCAAACGTTTTTTCCTACCGAAGCGGTATTGGCTGGGTTTCTGTTTAATCGAGGGGCTTAAAGTGCCTATCACCTCAAAAGAATTTTCAGCTACAATAATTCTCTGCGCTTGTCTCAAACATATCTTGTTGCTTTACGACCTATTTCCTGAAGACTCACTTTTTTACTGGTTTTCAAAGGTGGAAAATCCGGGCATAGCTTGATCCGCGACCGAGCAAGGAAAATGAGTGGGTTCAATACCGGCTTCACGTCACAAACTAATTTGCATCGCTGTTTTCAATGAACAATCCCAATGCACATTACTTCTTCCTTGCGCGGTGGCAGATCAAACTCTGTAACTATGGCTGAATTTTCCACCTTTAAAAAGCAACAAAAAAAATGATTGTTCAGGAGAAAGGTTGTAAAGCAACAAGATATGTTTGCGACAAGTGCAGAGAGTTGTTGTAGCGGAAAATTATTTTGAGGTGATAGGCACTTTAGAACCGTCCAGTCACACTCATTAATGGCTATTACAGTTCAGCTGGTAAGGTCAACGATGTAAGATGCTCGGAGTAGAAGGAAATGAACACCTGCTGTTTACCATAAGGTGCAAGCAAAGGTTTTTTTAGTTTTTTTTTTTCTTTTCTTTTTTTTTTTTTCGAAAAATAAAGGAAAATGCAAATTACTCACTTGAACCTCGACTCTGCTATTTTCTTCTTGCACAAATCGAAACCAGCCTATTTATTGCTTTACATGATAGTGCCTTTTCGGGGGATCAGCTTTGTGGTTGAAAGGGAGGTACCCCATTTCACATAACTTGACCTGAGCTTCGCATCCCAAGGTCGTAGGGGGAAAGGGATGGGAGTCCTGGGGTAGGTCTAGATACAAAAATCCCGAAAAATCGCCTAAAATCTATCCGGATAATCCCGCTAAAAGCACGAGCATAAATCTCCATTTTCTTTCTAAAGATCTGAGAAATCTCACGTCCTTGCATACGACGGTTTTGGTAAATGAAAACGAACGGCTGAAATTCACATTACGTCGCCTTTAACTCCTTTAACTGACACGAGCTAATTCCGCTTGTTTTTTTGTTTTGTTTTTGTTTTGTTTTGTTTTTTTTTTCAGCCAACAGCAGGTGTCATACGCCACATGTTTGCTTCAGTGAAAACTCCTTGAACTCCTCAAGGGTGTGCCAGAATGTCTCACCAATGACGTGACACAGATCCAGCCAATCACATGCATGCTTGGGAATTAACAATGAGTGTAGTCCGGCGTAGTTGTCTTAACTTGTGTTACGAGACGATCGCGACATCCCCGGGGGTATCAAAGTTTCAACTGATTATGGAGCAAAGCTATGTGCTTTTTCTATCTTTGCTATGTTGTTTCCTGAGTGATTCTGTTTCCACTTCACATCTTGGTAACCAAACGAAATCGGGAGGTAAGAATGAAAGAGGACCCTTCTTAACTAGCAAAGTAGATTTCCACTTTGTTAGATTTGTTGCTTACTCTAGAAAAAAGATCTGTGGGGTCACCGCTATGATGTTGGCCTGTCAGTGGTCTATTTATTCTGCCATCAATATTTCGAACATATTTCACCAACTGAGGCAGTGAGCATTTTGCCAGAAGGATATATACATTGCACTTCAGTTTACGAGAGGGGCTAGAGCAGATTGAGCAAAAAAATAAATAAATAAATAAAAATAATGAAAATATGTTGAGAGAAAACTTAAACTAAACTAAAAAGACGGAAATACAATTAGCTGCCTCCATTAACTCACATCTAATAGGCTAGTTTCAAATTGTGCAAGAACATAATAACAGATCCTCGATGTCCGGGGGAATAATTTGTATTTAAAAGCTAATTGCATGTTAATTAAAATGCATGTTAAAAACAAAGGAAAATGATCACTCCGCTGAACTTCGACTCTGTTCTTTTGTTCGTGGGCAAATCGAAACTAGCCTTTTATGCATGAATAAATAACGCTCTTGTCCTAAGAAGGATCATTTTGAAAGTACTTTTCGTATTCTTACGCAACATCAATGGTGTATCAACAACATTCTTTTACCAATTTAAGGTACGAAAGATTAAAAGGAATACAATTGGACTAGACATTATTGGTGAAAAACCGAATATTTGATAATATGGGCCTCAAGATCTCTTCGTCTAGGACAATATCTTACATTGGCGTAATTCACCAAAAACACAATTTGAACTCTTAAAAAAAAAAAACGATTCTTAACTCGTGTGTTGCAAGGATCGTCTGTTGCGTAAACAACCAAGACGGTTTCTTCTGATCTCTTTCGTACTCTAAGCCTGGAGACATACGCGGCATGGCCCGGGATTTCTTAACTTTAGCCATCAATTTTAAGCCCGGGATGGGGGGATTGGATTGCTTTTGTACATTCGTAACAAGATCCCCGTTGAAAGACACGCGGGATTTGCAGTGCCGTCGCCATATTGGAGATGGAGCTGGAAAGGAGTGCCGTTGTCGTCTACGAAAGGACTGGGTATGTTAGCGGACACGTTCCAAAATTCTGCCCCTTTGAGCTGGTAAGCATTACATCCCATCGGCTTCAGCCCCTCGACTGAGAGGGGCCTGAAATCAACATTTCTCGTAATCGATCGGTTTAAATTGTTGTGTTAGCTTCTTCCAAAAAAACTTTTGCAAAAGATTATATTTCAGCCAATTAATACAAAACATTTCAAAACATATTCAACGAATCCTAGTTCTTCTTTACAAGGAAACAATATTCTCTCCTTTCTCATTCCATGACTTACAAGGTAAGCTGAACTTCATCATGTGTAGAAAACAAGTGGAATAGCTTTCTCTGCTTATATTTTATTGACTCTTCTAGGTATAATTATATCAAATAGAAGTCTTTTCAAATGATGCAATTTTTAACTTGGCAGAGCACACTTATTTAACCCTAAGGGAGGGACGTTACTGGCTTTATGTCAAAAATATCTTGCTTTTGGGTACTGAGGGGTATTTGTAAACGTCGTTGTGCAAAATACCGGGGGTTCACCGGGGCTCTCCGGGGTGCCCCCCCCCCCCGGATGGCCGCTGATAAGTGCATAACTTTCCACATTATTAATAAGAAAGCTAATTTCTACTATTTTAAATCAGTCGCCAGAAACGTCCAACAGGGTAACGTGCGTGCTATTGGCACAAGATTTCCTCATCGCAATGCAATACCTGGAAATGTCGGGCAACTGATGCATCCATGGTTCAGGCATCGTTACGTGGTCTACTTTCAGAGAATGGGCCAAAATGGAGCCATTCCTGGTTTATGCTCCGCTACGATTGGAATCCAAGAAGACGCCTTTGATGAACTACCCCCAGCACAACAATCTCAAGTGGCTGAAATATTCCGGTCAGCTGAGGGAGCTTGGGCCAACGATGGTCCTCAAAACAGCTTCAATTCAGCCCAGGCGGGAGGAGGTGGAAGGCCCGTTTTCCCCATCTTCTTACAGGAGATACCACATCAAGGTGACCGTCTCATCAAACCGTTTGTGTGGGGTGGTGTACGAGGCGCTTATTGTCTGTCTACCGGCGGAACCTGCCGTTTGGTGGCCTTGCCATATGCCACAGCCCAGTTCTACTCGGGGCACACTCCAGATGACGTAGGAGTCGACATGTGGCCAATCTGTTTGATCTTCGCAGACGTTGCTGACGCACATTAAAAGTATAAATTGTAAGCGGGTCTGACTGTAATACGAGGCCCTGTTTTGACACATACTTTATCAGAAGATAATTAAACAATTGCTACGCCTGTCAACTATACCAGCGGTCTATTTCTTCTAGTCCTGCAACCCTGCGCGTTTACCCTGAACATATATATCAAATGTTATCACGATGTTATTTGTTAGCTTTCGCGCGGATCTCCGTTTGAAATCCGAATAAAGGTCTAAAAACAACCACACCCTGTCTTAACCCTATTTTGCCTGCGTTCCTCAGCCCCAGTGGAGTTGCGGCGGGCTCTTTGGCGCTCCACAGCGGGACTCGAACCCGGGCCTTTGAGACCTGAGCACTTTGCCATGTTCAGTGCTTCCCGCGAATAGAGCGGTTTTCAATTGACTGTCGAAAGTAATTACGCGATTGCTTTGGTTCAGTCTGGTTTTGGTTGGTTCTGATCGGATCAAAAAGCTTGTGCGCGCTTTTCTGCCGAACACATACAAAACTAAAACCAATTGCGATTTCGTCAATCTCACTTTCCCGCGCTTCTCGCCTGTTACCCTGATTCACTTTCCCGCGCTTCTCGCCTGCTACCCTGACTCACTTTCCCGCGCTTCTCGCCTGCTACCCCGACTTACTTTGCGTTCTGATTGGCTAGTAAAACCAAGTCGTGAATTATTTCGTTTTGTGATTGGCTAAAACGTGATTTCCTTCAGTACGCGATTGGCTCTGAAGTTAGTTTTGAATTCAACCCGGTCCACCACGGTTTGTAATTAGCCAACTGTTTGCCTCTTTCCACTTGGGTTTCTTAACGTTGTTCTGTTATTTTGAATTGTTACTTTCTATACACGGCCTCCCAAGCTCGAAGCTTTAAATACCACCGTGTAGAAATAAACGTTCTTTACTTTACTCTTACTTAACTCTTAAGAAAGCCAAGCAACTAGACTGTGAAATGTTCTGACATGACGACCCACAAAAACGGCAGAAAAGTAGTTCATTTCGTTTTAATAATCTTTACTTACAAAAAATGCACCCAAACAACGAACAGAGGAAAAGGGTGGCTTCAACACGAGCTAATCGAAGAGATTAACACTCGAGTCACCAAAAAACGAGGTAAATCTTTAATGGGTAAATGTTCTTACATTTTTGGGTACGACGGAATTATTTTCACGAAGGAAAAGTAAGATGTACAAGTTGAAATTCGCGTCCTTGGAAACTCAATACATTCACCATGTGAACCCTGGGCGCTTCATGCTGTCGGCTGGATGGCCATAAAGTTTGGTGTGGGAGCCTTGAAGCGTCTCACTAGAGTAACTTGGCAGTTGAACTCCCGTTCCATCATACACAAGGTAGCTTGGTCAAAAACCCTGTTTGCCTTCAAATTTGGGGCCCCTGCCCCCTCCGGGCCATTCTCGCGCGGCCTTGATAAGCGGGTATGGATTTCGCCCTTGTTCTTTAGCCTCCGAAATGACCTTGTTGGCATATTCTTGGAATTGCGTCTCTTCGGCTTGGAGCAATTCGCCGTTGCGCTTATCCAGGTCTAATTTGGATGCTCTAAGTTGCTGCTTTCGCTCCTTCAATTCACCCTGTCAGCCCAAGAGGTAAAAACGTCAACGGGCGATTTGGGTACGGGCTTTGCGCCTGTGGAAAATTACCTTAAAGCCCCTACGGGTTTCAGACCCCCGCGCTTTCCCTTGAGGATATAGGTATAGAGAGAGTTCAAATGCGCTTCTCCTTTGACATTTCTTCTTTGTAGTCCCTGCTATCCGTTTTCCACTTGCTTTGTGTTCTAGTGGTTTTCTAGTGGGTTTTGTTCCAAATATCGAGCGCAATCAATATTTGAAGAACTGTACTTACTGTACTCAAGAACTGTACTTACGATCTGTGTTCTTTGAAATTCTTTGAGATTCTTCCACTCGTTCAACTGCTCTATCCTCTTTTCTTCTTGTTTTAGGTGGAACTAAAAAGAACAAGCAAGAGACTCATATTGATCGGTTGTCTTCACCTTCATCACGGTAGCTGTCACATTTGCTCTTATATCGCACTGATACTATTAAAGCGAACCTCCAATCCTACGAATAGATAACTTGAAAAGGTAGGAAATAATGTTTACAACCAAATTTGTTTGAAGAATTGTCAAAGAGAGCGACAGAGCGAGATTTGAACCCGGAGCTTCCGCATGCAAATCCAACGCCCTTACCAATGGGCTACGCCGCCTAGCCATCCTTAATCATCGTCCTCTTTCTTAGGCAACGATCGATGGTATCCGTCCTTAAACGTTCTTTCAGTTGTGTCTTTAAACGTTTTTTCCTACCGAAGCGGTATTGGCTGGGTTTCTGTTTAATTGAGGGGCTTGAAGTGCCCATCAACTCAAAATAATTTTCAGCTACAATAATTCCCTGCGCTTGTCTCAAACATATCTTGTTGCTTTACGACCTATTTCCTGAAGACTCACCTTTTTACCGGGTTTCCAAAGGTGAAAAATCCGGCCATAGCTTGATCTGCCACCGAGCAACGAAGGGGAATGGCTTCAATACCGGCTTGACCTCACAAACTACTTTGCATCGCTGTTTTCAATGAACAATCCCAATGCAAATTACTTTGGGACGTCAAGCCGTTATACGCCTTATTCCAAAATGGCCGCCATTTTAATATTCTTTTGTTTTTATTCAAATTAGCCCTTGTTGCCTCGTCTTTAAGCTCAAAACTTCAAAAGTTATTTAAGGGCTAATTTGAATAAGAACAAAAGAATATTAAAATAGCAGCGATTTTGGAATAAGGCGTATTCAAGCCATTCCTCTTCCTCGCGAGCTCGGTGGCAGATCAAACTATGGCGGGATTTCCACCTTTGAAAAGCAATAAAAAAAAAATGAGTTTTCAAGAGAAAGGTTATAAAGCAACAAGATATGTTTGAGACAAGTGCAGAGAGTTATTGTAGCGCAAACTTATTCTGAGGTGATAGGCACTGACTTGAGAACCATGCAGTCACACACATTAATGGCTATTACAGTTCAGCTGGTAAGGTCAACGATGTAAGATGTTCGGAGTAGAAGGAAATGAACACCTGCTGTTTAATATAAGGTGCAAGCAAAGGCTTTTTTCTCTTCGTTTTTCTTTCTTTCTTTCTTTTTTTTTGGCAAAAATAAAGTTAAATGCAAATTATTCACTTGAACCTCGACTCTGCTATTTTCTTCTTGCAAAAATCGAAACCAGCCTATTTATTGCATTACATATGAAGGTCAGTAGTAGGTAGCTTTTTTCTCACCCGCAAGGATAGTGCCGGGTCTTTTAGGGGGATCAGCTTTGTGGCTGAAAGGTACCCCATTTCACATAACTTGACCTGAGCTTCGCATCCCAAGGTTGTAAGGGGAAAAGGATGGGAGTCCTGGGGTAGGTCTAGATACAAAAATCCCGAAAAATCGCCTAAAATCTACCTGCATAATCCCGCTAACAGTTCGAGTATAAATCTCCATTTTCTTTCTAAAAATCTGATAAATCTCACATCTTTGCATACGGCGGTTTTGGTAAATGAAAATGAAAGGCTGAAATTCACATTACGTCGCCTTTAACTTCTTTGAGGACTCGAGCTAATTGCTCTAGTAAAAATTCCCTGAACTCATCAAGGGTGTGCCGGAATGTCTCACCAATGACGTGACACGGATCGAGCCAATCACATGCAGGCTTGGAAACTAACAATGAGTGTAGTCCGGCGTAGTTGTCTTAAGTTGGCTCTTGTGTTACGAGACCATCGCGACATCCCCGGCGGTATCAAAGTGTTAACTGACTATGGAGCAAAGCTATGCGCTTTTTCTATCTTTGCTATGTTGTTTCCTGAGTGATTCTGTTTCCACTTCACATCTTGGTAACCAAACGAAATCGGGAGGTAAGAATGAAAGAGGACCCTTCTTAACTAGCAAAGTAGATTTCCACTTCGTTAGATTTGTTGCTTACTCTATAAAAATAAAAATAAAATAAATGTGGCGTCACCGCTACGTCGTGGGCCTGTCAGTGGTCTATTTATTCTGCCATCACTATTTCGAACATATTTCACCAATTGAGGCAGTGAACATTTTGCCGGAAGGATATATACACTGCACTTCAGTTTCCGGGAGGCGCTGGAGCAGATTGAGCGCAATGAAAAAAAAACAAACAAACAATGAAAGAAAATATGTTGAGAGAAAAATTAAACTGAATTCAAAAGACGGAAATACAATTAACTGCCTCCATTAACTCACATCTAATAGGCTAATTTCAAATTGTACAAGAACATAATAACAGATGCTCGATGTCCGGGGGAATACTTTGTATTTAAAAGCTAATTGCATGTTAATTAAAATGAATGTTAAAAACAAAGGAAAATGATGACTCCGCTGAACTTCGACTCTGTTCTTTTGTTCGTGGGCAAATCGAAACTAGCCTTTTACTAGGAATAATTAACGTATGTTATCCCAAGAAGGATCATTTTGAAAATACTTTTCGTATTCTTACGCAACATCAATGGTGTATCAACAACATTCTTTTACCAATTTTAAGGTACGAAAGATTAAAAGGAATACAATTGGACTAGACATTATTGGTGAACAGGCGAATATTTGGTAATATGGAGCCTCAAGATCTCTTCGTTTAGGACAATATTTTACATTAGCGTAATTTACCCAAAACACTATTTGAACTGTTAAAAAACAACATCGATTCTTAACTCGCGTGTTGCAAGGATCAACTGTTGCGTAAACAACCAAGACGGTTTCTTCTGATCTCTTTCGTACTCTCAGCCTGATTAAAAAGCCGGCTGAATTTTTACCGATTGTAGACTTGTGCCCTATAATGCACTTATCAGCGGCCATCGGGGGTGGGCCATCGGGGATGGTGTGGGGGGACCCCGGGGACATACGCGGGTATGGCCGGGGATTTCTTAACTTTGGTCGTCAATTTTGAGCCCGGGGTGGGGGAATTGGATTGCTTTTGTATATTCGTAGCAGCAAGATCCCCGGGGAAAGACACGCGGGATTCGGAGTGCCGTCGCCATATTGGAGATGGAGCTGGAAAGGAGTGCCGTACGAAAGGACTGGGTATGTTAGCGGACAGCATTACATCCCATCGGCTTCAGCCCCTCGACCAAGAGTGGCCTGAAATCAACATTTCTCGTAGTCGATCGGCTTCGATTGTTGTATTAGCTTCTTGCAAAAAAACTATTGCAAAACTTTACCTATTCCTGATTATATTTCAGACAATTAATGTAAAACATTTCAAAACATATTCAACAAACCCTACTTCTTTAACAGGAACCGATATTCTCTCCTTTCCCATTCCATGACTTACAAGGTAAGCTGAACATCGTCATGTGTAGAAAACAAGTGGAATAGCTTTCTCTGCTTATATTCCTTAGGGAAGGGACGTTACTGGATTTCTGTTAAAAAAAATCTTACTTTTAGGTACTGAGGGGTATTTGTAAACGTCCTTGTACAACAGCTCGGGGCTACCCTGGGGGCACCCCCCCTCCGCTGGGATGCTGCTGATAGGTGCATAACTTACCACATTATTAATAAGAAAGCTAATTTCTATTATTTTAAATCAGTCACGAGAAACGTCCAGCAGGGTCACGTGCGTACTGTAGGCACAAGATTTCCCCATCGCAATATAATACCTCCAGATGTCGAGCAACTGATGAGGCCATGGTTCAAGCATCGTTACGTGGTCTACCTTCAGAGAATAGGCCAAAATGGACCCATTCCTGGTTTATGCTCCGCTACGATTGGAATCCAAGAAAACGTTTTTGATCAACTACCCCCAGCACAACAAGCTCAAGTGGCTGAAATATTCCGGTCAGCTGAGGGAGCTTGGGTCGACGATGGTCCTGAAACAAGCTTCAATTCACCCCAGACGGGAGGAGGTGGAAGGCCCGTTTTCCCCATCTTCTTACAGGAGATCCCACATCAAGGTGACCGTCTCATTAAACCGTTTGTGTGGGGTGGTGTACGAGGCGCTTATTGTCTGTCTACCGGCGGAACCTGCCGTTTGGTGGCCTGGCCGTATGACACTGCCCAGTTCTACTCGGGGCACACTCCAGATGACGCTGGAGTTGAAATGTGGCCAATCTGTTTGATCTTCGCACGCCTTGCTCAGGCACATTAAAACTATAAATTGTAAGCGGGTCTGACCGTAATACGAGGACCTGTTTTGACACATACTTTATCAGAAGATTATTAAACGATTGCAACGCCGTTCAACTATACCAGCGGTCTATTTCTTCTAGTCCTGCAACCCTGCGATTACCCTGAACATATATATCGAATGTTATCAGGATGTTATTTGTTAGCTTTCGCGCGGATCTCCGTTTGAAATCAGAATGAAGGTCTAAAAACAACCACACCCTGTCTTAACCCTATTTTGCCTGCGTTCCTCAGCCCCAGTGGAGCTGCGGCGGGCTCTTTGGCGCTCCACAGCGGGACTCGAACCCGGGCCTTTGAGACCTGAGCACTTTGCCATGTTCAGTGCTTCCCGCGAATAGAGCGGTTTTCAATTGACTGTCGAAAGTAATTACGCGATTGCTTTGGTTCAGTCTGGTTTTGGTTGGTTCTGATCGGATCAAAAAGCTTGTGCGTACTTTTCTGCCAATCACATACAAAACTAAAACCAGTTGCGATTTCGTCAATCTCACTTTCCCGCGCTTCTCGCCTTTTACCCTGACTCACTTTCCCGCGCTTCTCGCCTGCTACCCTGACTCACTTTCCCGCGCTTCTCGCCTGCTACCCTGACTCACTTTCCCGCGCTTCTCGCCTGCTACCCCGACTTACTTTGCGTTCTGATTGGCTAGTAAAAGCAACTCGTGAATTATTTCGTTTTGTGATTGGCTAAAACGTGATTTCCTTTCAATACGTGATTGGCTCTGAAGTTAGTTTTGAATTCAAGGAAGGGGAATGGCTTCAATACCGGCTTGACCTCACAAACTACGTTGCATCGCTGTTTTCAATGAACAGTCCCAATGCAAATTACTTTGGGACGTCAAGCCGTTATACGCCTTATTCCAAAATGGCCGCCATTTTAATATTCTTTTGTTTTTATTCAAATTAGCCCTTGTTGCCTCATCTTTAAGCTCAGAACTTCAAAAGAATATTTAAGCGCTAATTTAAGGGCTAATTTGAATAAGAACAAAAGAATATTAAAATAGCAGCCATTTTGGAATAAGGCGTATTCAAGCCATTCGTCTTCCTTGTTCGGGGGCAGATCAAACTATGGCGGGATTTCCACCTTTGAAAAGCAATAAAAAAAATGAGTTTTCAGGAGAAAGGTTGTAAAGCAACAAGATATGTTTGAGACAAGTGCAGAGAGTTACTGTAGCGCAAACTTATTCTGAGGTGATAGGCACTTGAGAACCATGCAATCACACACATTAATAGCTATTGCAGTTCAGCTGGTAAGGTCAACGATGTAAGATGTTCGGAGTAGAAGGAAATGAACACCTGTTGTTTAACATAAGGTGCAAGCAAAGGCTTTTTTCTCTTTGTTTTTCTTTCTTTCTTTCTTTCTTTTTTTTTTGGCAAAAATAAAGCAAAATGCAAATTATTCACTTGAACCTCGACTCTGCTATTTTCTTCTTGCAAAAATCGAAACCAGCCTATTTATTGCATTACATATGAAGGTCAGTAGTAGGTAGCTTTTTTCTCACCCGCAAGGATAGTGCCGGGTCTTTTAGGGGGATCAGCTTTGTGGCTGAAAGGTACCCCATTTCACATAACTTGACCTGAGCTTCGCATCCCAAGGTTGTAAGGGGAAAAGGATGGGAGTCCTGGGGTAGGTCTAGATACAAAAATCCCGAAAAATCGCCTAAAATCTACCTGCATAATCCCGCTAACAGTTCGAGTATAAATCTCCATTTTCTTTCTAAAAATCTGATAAATCTCACATCTTTGCATACGGCGGTTTTGGTAAATGAAAATGAAAGGCTGAAATTCACATTACGTCGCCTTTAACTTCTTTGAGGACTCGAGCTAATTGCTCTAGTAAAAATTCCCTGAACTCATCAAGGGTGTGCCGGAATGTCTCACCAATGACGTGACACGGATCGAGCCAATCACATGCA
>BLFK01000742.1:315261-330028 GCA_014634185.1 Astreopora myriophthalma
ACATTTTTTCGACTACCAACGGGGGGGGGGAGGCTCCTAAAAAATTGAACCGCTAGCGAGGGGGGCTGCTAAAATTTCAAGCTTCGAGTTTCAATGTCTTCATCCCCCCACCCGCCCTTGTCATATTAAATGAACTTTTCCTAAGCGTGAATCCAAATGTTCAGCGTGGAAGATAACCGTGTTCAGTAGATAAGACGCGATCCAGCTGGGCTGATTTCTTTACAGACTTTATGCTGTTTGACAAATTAAAGCAACTGTTCATTTGAGACGCGATTAAAATAAATCCTGAACATACGAGTTTAAGAGTGTAACGTAACTCCTCAGTGACAAGGTGATCCCATGTGCACGACAAGAACTAACATTTACAAACAACTTGACACGAAATCACAGCATTTACGTAGTAACACACGAGCAAGGAACTGCATTACATATGGCCTTCACACCGTCGAATACAAAAACCGTGATACAACGATCCCATGGCTTAACTCACCTTAGATCCCGGTCCTCCTCGCCAAAGCTATCGAGGTAGACTGAGCCCCAGATACAGACACGCTCAGCTCGAATGATGATAATGACCGAGGAGAGCACTATCAGGAAAATTCCAGTCCCTCTCCCACAGTCAAGCGCGTGCTGACAAACAGAGTACACCCGTTAGTACACAGGGTAATCTGGAAGCATACTGTTGAAACTAACTTATTATGCTTGGTCGAAAACAAGGACGGATCTCAGTTGGTCCTCACTGCACAAGTTCGAAGAATCGCGAGCGACGTCTGATCCGCCGGCTTAGCGATTGTGATTGTTGTTGTTGTTTTTTTCAGAAGCGACCAGAGGCAAAACAGAACTTGTCCAACAGACAAGAAGCAAAGTACTCAAGGCATACGCAATTGAACTAGAAGTTTGACCGTCTCGAACTTGACAGAGTCGCTTTTTTACGTGCACTGGTCCAGAATAAAGACTCTAAATATGAAAATGTCATTCTATGCCTCTACTTTGTTGGCAAATGTTAGGAGCCCATAGCTGGGAGTGTTCATATGTTATAGTCCGCGCCACCAGCACAGGACTAGATTAGGCTATTTTTAGTCCTTGAAATTCCCGTGAAAAGTGGTTTCTATGGTTGCAAGCGCTCTCCTCTGTGCAAAACCAAAAAAAATACGTGGCATAAAAAATGATCTGTCAATCTCTGTCATGCTAAGCCATCTGATTGGATGAATTGCATGAACGTCACTCTCCCCGTCTTTTAGCGCGCGAAATGTCGTTCCAAAAATAGCTCCGTCTACTACTGTGTTGGCGTACAGACCCACTGGTTGAGTTGGAGGGTTCCGGCAAATGTGTAAACCACGTGGAAAAAAAAAAACCGCCCTCTTAGATTGTTCCGCTTGGAATAATCCCCTTTTTTTTTATGGAAAGATTTCAAACGCTACGCCTTCCACCGGCTAAACTGATATGAAACCAAGGGGATCTCTACAAAATCACGCCACATTTACACCAGGGTAGTCACGCGTCATACCTGTATGCATTCGTAATTCGGCGTACCACCAGTGGCGTCCACGCAACACGCTCCCTGGAGGCACGTAAATTTACCGCAGACCAAACACACCGCAGGGTCATCGGGAGCTAAGCCGCATTTGGTGCATTTCCGCTTCCGGTAATGTTGAATTAAACTGTTAAAGAAGGACAGGACGATGTGCAACTTTAGTTGACCATTTCTACCACAAAGCACACTGGAGTAAGATATATTCTCACGACAAGAAGAGAAGGGGAAGTTTAATTCCAAATGTCAAGTAAATATGCCACGCGTTTAAGCTCAATTCTGCTCTTTAGAATCTGAGACCGCCTGTTATTTCCTTTGAGAAGTAAGGTACTTATAACAGACTGGTCTAAACCTGTTCTAATTCCAGTTGGCAACCTAGTCATTGCTATTGGAGTGTCGAACTCAGACACTGTAAATTCAACGACTTCATTAAAACACTCTTTTGCGATTGCCAAAGTTGGTGGCGGCTTGAACAGCATATTAACAGAAAGTAAAAAAAAAAAAAAAAAAAAAAACTGAAACTTTGTTTTCCGAATTATTACACTGGAAGACTTCATCTAGCGATTGCAGAGAAGTATCCATGGCGGTCAACACTGTGAGGGAGCACAGGCCGGCACCACACCACAGCATGTATCTTAATGTAATTAAAAGCGAAACTGCTAACTTACCTGTCATAGCGCTCAGGCAGTTGAAGTAGCTTGGGTGAAGGCCATTGGCGCAAGTTCGGAAGGAGTTCCTGAGAATGAAACAGTGTCATACATGACTGCTACGACCTACTTTAGCCTTTTTGGGAAGCCCTGGTAACTCGAGCTTCTCAGTAAGAACCAAGTGTTCCATACGAATGGATCTTAAACTCAGTTCGGCATCATGAAGCAACCGAAAGTACTGGTTTTCGCCCACCCCTGGACGGGATGTCCTCGGTACACTTTTTTACACCAGGCCCCAGTTGTTCAAAGGACGGATAGCGATATCCACTGGATAAGTCAATTGGTTTTGCCTGTGCTTAGAGCGGTTTTCAATTGAGTGTCGTAAAACCAATACCAAAGTAATTACTCCCACCAATCACAGCAGGAGCAAGCAGTGCAATGAGCCAATCAAAATTCGTAACAATTCCACGTACCTTGCTCAAAGCGCGGGAAAAATCGCGCGCGCAAGTCGCGATTGGTTTTGGTTTTCCTTCTCATTGGTTGATAAACTGGCGGGAGATTTTTAAGCCAATCACAAGGCGTAGCAATCGCAATCGCGTAATTACTTTCGACAGTCATTTGAAAACCGCTCTATCCGCTGGGTAGCGATTTATCCGGTGGATAACGTTATCCTCCTTTTGAACAACCGAGGCCAGCTGGAGAGAGACAGCGAGGAGCAAACTCCGTCGTCTAAACACATAACGCCATTCCACTTTTTCCCCACCATCTATATACCAACACGATACACTTAAAACTTACTTAAATTTAGCTTAACGCAACTTAGGAACTTTAGGGAAATGTCAACGGTTAATTTGTATCAAACTGCTGTTTAAGTCTACCAACTGATTTGTCTGCGCGCATTTTCAAGGTGCTTGGCCGCAATTGTTTTTCCCTCAAGTTTTTTTTTAAGATCCTATTTAAGTTTGTTTTTTATAATTGATTTAAATAACAACCTAGCTTTCTTTTGGTTGTATCACACAACTTAAAGTCACTGCGATATGCTTTAATTCTTCTCTCACTACACATGTGATATTTACGACACTAACCTTTGTTAAGGTGATCTTCCTTTGCATAGCAGATATTAACAGAGCTTCGCACCACTGTCTAATGGTCACTAAAGGCTTGGACCGAGGCCACTGCAGGCAGCTGACGCATGAGAAAGACTCGGTACTGGAGGTAGACGGATCATGCGGCGTACATAAGCCCAGAGTTGAGGCCAGCACACGGAATTCGGCGTCGAGCTCCTGAAGGAATGATGTACACAATTTACCTTTGACACGGCATCACAGTTTGGGTTGAATCTCTCTCCAGTGCTACTCAGCTACTCACTCTAGATCACGTTGAAATCAAGTCAGTGATGAGGGCCCTTACCTCAACTTGAGGAACGTTTACACTATAGCAAAGAGAAGCCATGGTGCAAGCCGAGCGAAGGAACGCTAAACATGAGTCTTGCAAAGATCTCTCTACGGTCTGTGGAGACCATACTGTCTGCGAGATCTAGAAATAATCAGAGGTTATATAAATGCGTCAATTCTAGTACGTTGGAAGAAACATCTGGGTGACCGGAACTTTACGCGTTTGGTGGCAGTTCCACATTTTCCTGGGTTTGCCATTGGTTTCAAGACGATAGTTCGCGTTTCCACTGTCTTATTGCTTTATTCTATTTAATTAAATTCTCAACGTCGGATAATGCATTTCTAGCTTTCTCATTGGCGCACTAGATGTCGATTATCAGCCATCATACCTACGTTTGACCTTCTATGGAAAACGAGTTTGGAAAATGTCGCTTTAGCTTAAAAATTTCCGGCGGAAAGCCAAGTTTCGTCGACAAAATAGAACGGAAGGCTGAGAATTCAATAAACCGACGGTTATTCCATTTGCCCTTGTTGGAAACGAGATTGTTTATAGCCAACTCTCGGTGTCACGCGCCGCGTTGGCTATTTATAACACCTCTTAGTCCCACCTCGTATCCAACGCGAGCTCAGGGAATAATTGCTAAATATTCAACCATCTGCTTTGGCTGTATGCAGGGTTCGTGCAGGAATTTCAGAGTTAAATATAAAGACTTTTTAAGGAGTATTGAAGGACTTAAATTTGACTTTCAAGGAGAAGAAACGAAGAAGAATAAAGCTTCTCTAAGCGTTTGTTTCCAATAATAGCGGCACATTTTTTGCCAAGGCGCTCTTGAACCAGATGACTTTCTATATGTTTTTCTCTTTTATCGTTTCCAATATATTTTTTCACATTCAATGCGTATTTAAGTAAAAAATTCAAGGAGTTTTTAAGGAGTTTTTTTAAATTTCTCATTTTTAAGGAGTTTTCAAGCGCCCTTAAATTTGCAAAATATATTCAAGTAGTTTTCAAGGAGTTTAAGGAGTAGCACGAACCCTGTGTATGCTGACTTACCCCTGCGGTGTGGTGATCCTCTTTGAACAAACTGCTATTACCGAGCATGCGACAAACATATCCCAGCAACAAATCAGCTGACAAGGAGCCTTCAGATTTTTCCTAAAATAGTAATAATCGGAAATTAAAGGAGTTGTGTCAGGCAATTTGGTCTCACTGTAAAATACTAAAGGATGCCTTTCAATCAGTGAAGACCTAAAATAAGGATGCAGTTTGTTTACGAAAGACTTAGTTCATCAACTAAGACTATTTACTGTCAGCTGCTGTTGCGGATTGCAACGATGGGAATAGATTGCCACTTGAAACTCATTTCTTACGTTCCCACACACCTGACAAAAACAAATAAACCGCTTCTTTCCAACACCTACGTCACTGACAATAAGCCATGGTCGATATATCAATAAAGAGCTTACGAAACCAAGACGCCGACTGCTAAGAGAACGCCGCAAAATGTAGGTTTAGTGAGCAAAGGCAATGGGTCTGTGCCCTCTGCACGTGCCTTTTACATTTTGATACATTTCTTTGCCGTCATCTCCTGAACCTGAAAGGACCAACTTTTAGGTTCTGTTGAGGACGTTAGCGCGTGACGATGATTTTTCTGTTCTGTCCCTACTCTTCTAACCCGCTCATACCATTTTAATTCCTGGACAGTTACCACACATTTTCGATGCGGAACGACATGAAATAGTTGCGTAGTGATATGAACAATGCGAACTTGTATTTTTAAATAACATTCTCGTAGCCGTCGTCGTAGCCGTTTCGTAAGCTCCCTAATATTCAGACACGACTCCGACCGGAGGCTTTCGGATTCAATTTCGTTCATAGTTCGATCTTGGTTTTTTTTTTTGTCTCTAACTCTCAAGAGAGACTTAAATACAAACAAAGAATATTGATATTTGTCCTGAAAGCCACGGAGCAAAGTCGGAATATTGATGTATCGCATGTGGGCTATTGCCTCGTGCAATATAAAAGTTTCATAACACAAGAAATGTGAAATTAAGGAAAATTGATTGGTTGTGCCGAAACGAATTCGTATCTTACTTCTTCTTTGCAAGGAATTACTTGTTCTACGCACTCACTTGCGAGACTGCCTTTTTCCCCAATTCTTGCCACGAAAGTTTCTCGTCACCGACAAACTTGCAACAGGTGTCAACCAAAGTCTATAGAGGAAGAAACAAAGGAAGTGAATATTTAGGGAGGGCATTCGCAAATCAGTGTTAATTAAGTAAGATATGGTCTCACATAAAAAGCCACTGTTGAAAATAATAGACAAACAAAACAAAACATTCCAGTGGGTTCCAGTGGTTTCTTAGCTTTGCAAAGCGTAGTTCTCACCTGTGTGAACGCCAAGTTGAAAACGAGCTGGACAAGACATTTGAAGTCGCCTAAAAAATATAATAATATAAATGTAACAAACCTCTAAAATCACATCAACGATCTTTAACAAATGAAGGAAATTTAACAAATGAAGTTAATTGATACAGTTCTTAGCTCGTGGGCTCGACGGTATTTTTCTAAGACAATACAATGAACCAATAAAAGGGCATTTAATTGGATGAATTTGAGAAATGGCTTAAGTACTCTCACATGACATCGGGTCTAAAACCACTCGGCTTCGCCTCGTGGTCCAAAACCCGATAAAACATTCCTGCTCGTTTATTAAACAGTACGTAAGAGATTCATAAACTTACGCAGTGAAAGTGCTGCCGGCCAGGAGAGGATAAGTTGAATCAAGAGCGATGTCGCATCCCTCAGTAAAAGAGGGCATTCCCGCGAACCACTCGAGCTGCTGTAAATGAAACATTGAAAAATACAGAACGTTTTCATACCTCTTAAGCCCCGGCAAAACGACCAAACATTTTCGTCCAACATTTTTTAAATTATTAAATTTACTATCAAATTTTCGTCCAACATCGTGTTAGAAAAACATGTTCGACCGTTTAGCCACCTGTCTCGACATATGATTGGTCTAGATCAAACATTTTCATCCAACATTTTGTGCTCCGAAGAAACTAAATGCTTGATCGTTTAACCAAACTGGCCAACACTGCTCGCGCACGATGTTGGACGCAAATGTTTGATCGTTTCGCCGAGCCTTACCAACCGACTTCGACGGCTGTACAAGAGTTTTTGTTTTTTGTTTTACTTCAATTTGTGGCTCTGCCGGAGCGCTTTGCACTCGGGGCCATAAATTCATTAAAAGTGGGAAAACAAGATGGCATAACTGCGTACAGAGAAAACGAGGTTACCAAGATGGTTATTTTATCATCGAGTAATCGAATCGAGCAGGGAAAAGTCAAGCGCACACTGTTTGGAAAAGCCAGGGTGACATTTAGGAGCAAAAACGAAGTAATCGTATCCAAAATCTAACATGGTTTGGAGAAGGGTGATATTTAACAATTAAAATGACTACTCAGTATTGTATTTACTATTACGCAAAAGCTCACGCAAAAAAAAAGAGAAAGACGGTGACAGGTTGCTGCGGAACATGGCATAAATTACAAGACCTCCTTAACACGGAAGTCAGTTCTGTTAGTGAACAAGGAGGACCGCGGCAAGGACTTGGGCCGAGAGCTCTCTTCCCTATCAGATGCCATCTCTCGTTGACATACCTCGATGCCGAGTCTTTAAGGTCATCGGTGCCGGTCAGATCTGACCACACGGACATTAACGGACTCACCAGCGTCTGGGAGTGAAACTGGAATGCGTGCAACAGTGGTCCTGTTAACAGAGATGCATATGTAAAGATAAAATTAGTAATCTTCCTTTGAACGTTACCCCAATGGATTTTTACGCCAACACAATAGACACGCTATTTTTGGAACGTCATTTCGTGCGCCAAAACGCATAGGCAGACACGTTCATCCAATCAAATGGCTTAGCACGGCAGAAGTTGACAACTCATTAATTATGCCATGTATTTTTCACACAAAGGGAGTGCTTGCAACCATAGCAATCACTTTTCGCGGGAATTTCAAAAACTTAGAATAACCGGTGGCCTGGACCATAACTTATGGACGCTGCTACATACGGGTTCCTGTTGTTACCGATTGCGAAAAGTAGGAAGAAGACCGCCGTGCATCTCTTTCATGGTTTCGCGTCATTGGTTTGATAGAACGTATAAGCACGTGACGTAACGGCGGTTATGTTGGTTACGAACAAAGAAACCACGGTCATGTGTGGTGCCCCAAATTGATCCACTATCCCTCGTTGGATACCAATTTAGTTCTGGCAACGAGGCGTGCCAGTGCACTATTAGGGAGCTTACGAAACGACGACGGCTACGAGGACGTTACTTGAAAATGCAAGTTCGCGTTATTCGTATCACTACGCAACTATTTCATGTCGTTCCGCATTTAAATTGTGGAGTAACTATCGAGGAGTTAAACAGGTATGAGAGGGTTAGAAGCGTAGGGAGAGAACTGAAAATTCGTGGTCACACGCTAACGTCCTCCACAGAACCTGAATTTTGGTCCTTACACGTCGCCATTTAGGAGACGAAGGAAATGAAATGTACCAAAATGTAAAACACACGTGCAGAGCGTGCACAGCCATTGTTTTTGCTCACTAAACCTATTGTTTTGAAACGTCGTCGTTGCCGTCGGTGTCGTCGTTTCGTAAGTCCCTATTTACCACCCCTCATCCAACGCGGGGTCATGGAATAATTGCCAAGTAAACACTGAGTCTTTTCATGTTATACCCTTCAGAGGAAAACAAAAAAACCTCAAAGAATGCGTCTAGCCCTGAAAAATATTCCAGCTGCTGCACTAGAATTACATCAGTGCTAGACGTGACGTGGAGGTATCACATCGTTCTCAGTTCTGATGTCAACGGTTCTCTAAAGAGCCCACAGAACCACAGGCTCACGAAAACAGTGAGCCATTACCCAGGTTATTTCCACCGGATGAATTTAACCTTTGTAAGGTAAATGCGCTTGAAGTCTATTTACCAAAACAAGACTTCCTTGCTGATGAGAGATTTCTGGCTCCTTTGTCAACTTGTTCCAGCTCTAAATTTGTCCTGCAAAAGGATCGAGAGCAGAATGCACATGATTTCTCCGCATATGTTCTGAATTTATGAGAAAACGCAGCTTTTTTTGTTGTTGTTGTTTTCCAGTTTAATCTCCGCCAATGTTTTTTCTCTCATCTTTGTTGTCAAAACTTTTTGCAAATTCTGGAAATTGAAGACTTCTCAAGATTCTGTGTATGAGCCCCGGTGGCTCACGGTAAGGGTGCCATTCATTTGGGTAACACTGGACCATTTACAAGAACCAGAAAAAAAAGCTCTTATTTACCTAGTCATCCTGTAAAGCAAGCTAAATTTCTTCTCGGCCGAGCATCTTTCACTTTCTCCGGCAAGCTCAGACACGGTTTCCACAACAACCTTGATCGCTGCTCCCAGCACAGTAAAGTTCCAAGCACTCGCTGTCAGCTTAGTGATGGTCTAGCGAGAAAAAGCAAAAACACAGTCCCATTTATTAACAAAGAAAACAACAAATTGAACAGTGTATGGGAGGAGGGATAAAAACAGAGGGCGGAAAACATAAATTCTCAACTCGTCTCGTGCTCAAAGCTGTTGTTATCTCGGGTTAAGACACATACATGAAGTTTAAATTTCTTTAAGACTGCATGAAGATCACTTGTCTGCTCCGTGTGACTCTTCTCTTTATTCTACAAAATATGAGGAAAAGCAAAGCAAGAAACTCGGTAAAATAAATCGGTAGTTCTGCCAACAAGAGTTCAAGTCGTGGTTCTTTGGTTCATTTGTTCTACATTATTTACAAAGTTGATGGACTAATTAAAAAAAAAAACACTTAACTTACATGACAATTTAACTAAGCAACATAAAATACAACATAGAATAGGCCATATTCGTATTCTCACGGTTTCACTGAAACAAGCATGCAATAGAGGCTGATGCAGGGGAATCTTTTCCGATGCAAATTATTTCCCCCGTATGAGCCTCCATTGTATGCTCGTTCCAGTCCAGTCCTGAGAATACGAATAAGGTCTATTACAGGATGCGTGTGGTGACCAAGGTAGACTCTGCTGCTTTCAGTTCCAGTTGGCCACCACCAATTACCCAATTACTACTACTGACCGAATAACTGACGGTGCTCTACCACCGAGCGAAACGAGGGGTCAGTACGCAGCTATTACAACAGCCCACGCGATTGGCTCAGAAAACAATAGAACTATTCAAAGAAACAACAGAAACAATGAACCCTAACCCTAAAAACAATAGAGCTGCGTCCTAAACGGATCCAATGAAATTAGAGGTTGTAAACAGCTGCGTGGTATCTGGAAACGAGAGTCACGGGAGCAAAGAAACTGTTGTCGAGTTAATGAATTGTATATAATAAACAAAATGTTGTGACGGCAAGCTCACCTTAGAGCTTGTGTTTGTGGGGATAATATGCGACGGCACAATCGGCAGCACACAGTTGCCAAGTTGTCTACACAGTGGGCACGTGAATTCCCCATTCCTTGCGTTGTATGTTTGTATTTGATGAAGTTGATTGGCGTCTTCCTCCTGCAGGAGTTGGAAAAGGAAAGAATTTCGGAAGCACTGTAAGATTTCCTATCAATATCAGCACCCACCTCACCCCCGTTCAAAACCCCTTACGAACTTGTACGGATCGTTTTCACATGACGTCGCGGCGGTCATATTGGTGTACCTAAACAAACAAACGGCGCCAAAACAACCCTCGGGGAATTGAATGCTATTTTTATGCAAATATGTCCTACTGTTTCAGTAAATTTATATGGCCGCTGGTCACGTGAGTGAAAGCGATCTATTAGCCTAGGGGGTATGTGACCGGTATTGCGCGATATTTTGACGAACACTTCAGCATCAAAAAACCACTAGAATTCCCGCGGACAGCTTCTAAAACAGCTGTTATTAAGAATCAGTGCGCAGCTTCTAAGACTGGTTTTCACTAGAGAAGAAGTCGGAGTCGGACACGTATTGGATAGCTTACGAAACAACGACGCCGACGGCAAAAAGAACGCCACAAAACAATAGGTTTTTGCAAGCTATGCACGTGCGTTTTACATTTTGGTTAATTTCTTTACTGTCATCTCGTAAACAACGACGTGAAATGACCAAATTTCAAGTTCTGTGGAGGACATTAGCACATGACAATGAATTTTCAGTTCTCTCTCTACGCTTCTAACCCGCTCATACCGGCTTAATTCCTCGACAGCTGCAGTTACTACGCATTTTAAATGCCTAGAGACATGAAATAGTTTAAAATGACGTCATCGAAGCCGTCGTCCTCGTCGTCGTTTCGTAAGCTACCTTACTCACAAGATCAGAGTACTGGTGAAAATCAAACATCGCGGAGTCGAAAGCAATTCTTCTGATTCAAGCTTTAACTTCGTCGCTTACGATCAAATGAAAACCACATTGTCGGAGTCGTAAGCAGAAGCGGAAGAATAAACCAGTTGCAAAATGCACGAGACCGAGCGTGTGTGATTGGCTCATTCTTCTCCTGCTGCTTGCGAATCTGACGAAGCACTTTTCACTCAATCATTCGCTCTTGTTGGATACGAGATTGGTTATAAACTCTGTGCTAAACGTCTCCTTGACTATCAACCACCTCGTATCGAACGCGGGCTCATGGAATAAGCTAATAAGCCAGTTCGGCCGGTGTTCTAAAAACCTTTGCGCTCGTCGGGATAAACTTCTGTTATGGAAATGAGAAGCATGATTTTGCATCGAAATCTTTTATATTTTTAACATATACTCGTTTTTATTCCGACGCGCTGATGTGTTTTTTAGAACTCCGAAATGGCTTGTTTAGCCTGCGACTACAGCCGCCTCTCATCGCTCCCGGCCGAAACGCCCGTAGCGGCCAGGAGCGATGAGAGGCGGCTCTATTCGCAGGCTATGGCTTATTGTACTCGTACCTGAAGAGATTTAAGGTACGATTGATGGCAGTCTACATGAAGGAGATGTCCACAAGACTGTATGTGTACCCCGCCTTCTGTGCCGGCATCGCAGGCTTCCAGGCTGGGAACCTGTTGATTTGAAGAATAATTTCACAGCATATCGAATAAAGCGAACATAGTTAAACCTTTTAACGTTCACTCAGAATGATCATCGAATCGTACCAGGCTAAAACGACTCTTCAAGGCCTCAAATCGGTTTAAAAACGAAGTTCCACAAGTGATAATTCGGGTCTCCTCTTCTTCACGTCCAAGGAGAAGGTTACTGTGTCTTACATGAAGAGCTCTGTGACTGAGAACTGTCAAGAAAGAGGAAGAGAAATTAAAATAAATTAAAATAGCTATTTGTACCGTCTCGTTTCAACCGGCTGACATTACCAGCTACGTTGTCCGCTGATACGGAGTCGGCAAAGGTGGACGAAAACTGAGAACATAACGAATATTAGAGAAATCACTTGCTTTTTTCGAGTTATCATAAAATGATAAGCCTGTCCTTCTCATCGCACAACTCCCTTCGGGTCTTTCAATTTTCATAAACGTAATCAATTTTTCAGGATTACGGAGATGACAAAAAAAATTAATGGCGCACTTTTCCAGTTTGATTGATTGCCCATAAATTTTCATGAGTTTAAATTCCGCAGAAGCCTTGAAATCTTTTCTCAGGCTTCCTTGCAATCAGCCCATGAATCGCGCGCATAACTGCGAAGGTCACTTCTTCGCTCGAATCATTCTCCGTAATTCACATACGTCTTTCGTTTGCTTGTCATGACACCCAACAAAGACCAACGCCGGAGTTTCGGGACTCTCGAGAAACACATGAAAAAAAAAAGATTAAAGCGAATGGTGTTCGTCCCGGTGATTGAGGTCCATTCCTAACCTGTGCTAGGCTGTAATAATGCAACCAAGCCCACTGGCCTCTTCTCGGTAGAGGATGACGTCTGACCGCATATGACACAATCAAACACATGTTCATTTGATTCACTGCTCGTACTAGTAACAGGCTGTCCATCAACATCCATTGGCTCAAGGGAATCTGAAAGCAAAGCTTTTAGTCTTACTCTAGACTCGCAGTTCTCACTTTTCAAATAAATTTCGATCAAAACTAATCGTACTACTTAACAAATTTACAGATTCCTTTCACCTTGGGCCCGTAAATGAAAAATACATTTATTTTCACGATGGGCAACAATAAACATTTTGTGCTACTGTACCTGGGTCCTTCTTCATTGTTTTCTCCATAAAACTCTTCTGCTTGGATGCAAACTCAGCCAATAGCTTTTGCTGACGTTCCCTAGCAAGTTTTCGCCTGAAAGACAAATACAGATACAGACGCTTTCCCTCGTCGAAGGACAATTTGAAAACAACTATGAACAGCCGAAATAAGACGAATATTATTTTAGTCTTCATGTTGTCAGAAGTAAAGCCGGCTTGCAAACAAAGGAAAAAGTGGTCCTTAAGAGGACTTGACCCTGACGAACTTCTTTCATCTTTGCTCGAAGAATTAACGAAATGTTCGATTTCCCTGTTCTTTTGCGATTTTCTCTGCCATTGGTATGAGAGGAAGGTAATACCATTCTGTTTATTCTTCGCCCAATAAGAGAACGAACCGCGAAATAAACAAAATACGATTTACTCGGAATACACATGCAGAATACGCATTCTTTGGGAAGATTTTGGCGCGTAAATCGTGCGCTGCCGCCGGAATATCAGTCTTAATTGTGTCCAGACTATTCCGAGCGTTAGTTCTCAGGTCACCCCTGCAATAACCACTCCGTTTTCGGGAATACAACCTTATCCTGAGTAATTCCGTTAATCCTAAACCGCAATAGGAATAAACCGAATAGCGCCAAAAGAATGCAGCCTAAGTCTCGTAGCCAAACTTGAACCTTAGTTTGGCGATAAATACCCATAGCCTAGTACATCTCCAAGATATCGCGAAAGCGGTGAAATACCCGGCAATACTGACCTGAGTGCCTTAACTGCCAAATCATCGCTGTCGCCTTCAGGAGAGGAAGGACTGGCACTAGTCTGAGCAGGTCCCGGTTGGAGCTTCCGCAGTGCTTTCGAATTGTTACAACTGGAGTCACGGATGACGTCACACAGGTCGGACAGGTATTGAGACCCTTCGCCGCATGAGGTGCTCCTTTGGTTGAGTAAAGGATGTTGAAATTGGTAAGGTTACGAGTAAGGCGCAGTTCAAACGTCGCGCTATCGTCGTGTAATACCAAGAATGAAGTAGGTGAGAGTGTTCTTATGACCTGGGTGCGCTCCCCAGCACAGCCATAACTAAGTCTAATTTTAGAATACCCGTTCACGCGAAAAGTTGTTGCCAAGTCCCCGAAAAAACATGGCGGACGCAATCACGCGTAACGTGGCCTCTCCTGATCGGTTAAGGTGGCGACCTTCTGTTTTTCTTCGCGCGTAAAGTGTATCTAAAAATAACCTAATTGTTACTGTGCTGGATCAAGACCGCAAATCAATAGAGGAACACTCTTACCTAATTTGCTCTTGGTGGTCAGATTCAGTTCATGGAATTAAGTTCGAAATAAGCGGACGTTTGAATCACCTTTCGTGCCAAGTAATTAACTTCGACGAGCTTGTCGAGCTACAGTCGCGAGAGTGAATTTGGCGTGACATTGATTCAAACGTCGCGCTCAATTTGTGTCGAACCAAATGCATACACTTGGGATATGCTAGTAAATTATGACGGCGACGTCATACATTATGAAAGGCAAGACAGCGGTCGGTATTACATTTGCGTACTTGTATATTTTGTTTCATGTTTGTTTGTTTGTTTTTGTTTTGTTTTTTTCAATGTGTGGAACACAAATAAACCCGGGTAAAATAATGCCGCAGTCAAAACAACACCCATACCTGTAAAATAAATTAGCCTCATTTAAAAACACTCAGGCCGAAAAAACAAAAAAAATTATAATACTAATTTTACCAACCTCCAGGATGGTGAAGAACAGGAATTGGTCATTGATGACTTCAGATTCACCAGCAGACTCAAAATGCTCTGGTTTATTCCTTCGCATACATCGACAGCGTCTGAGCTGTTTGAGGTTCCAGGGAATGATGGATCTTCAGAGCTGGTTTGCATGGCAACGTCATCAACAGCTTTGGCTAGCTCAGGCATGATCTCTTCTTTGTTGTAGTGTAAATTGAGGGCCATCTCAAGGTTTCCTCTACAA
>BLFK01000742.1:336255-353755 GCA_014634185.1 Astreopora myriophthalma
ATTTTCCCTCTCCTCTTAAAACCAACATTTCTTCCGTATATTGCTGCCCGCGCTAAACAGATTTGATCCCTTAATAACGTTATATAACGCCAAGCGGTAATCAGGAAATATGTCTGCTGACTATAATCAAGAGAAAATCATTTTTGATTAAAAGAGAAAGACAAGCTAACAAACCGTAGGCATCGAGGAAGTCAATGCAGCGGTCGACTATTACACAGCCCATGTCGTTTGACTGTCGATCCCCGGTTGCATGGGACCCCTAACGAAATTGAAAGCAATTGAATTAATATCGTGTTGGGTGATTTAAAAGTTACGATTCGTCCGTCCGTGATCTGTCGGCCCGAAAGAAAACGAGGCCCCAATCGTGCATGTATTTTGGAACCTGATTTTATGGCCCCATTTTATGGTCCCGTTTTATGGCCCAATTTTGACTGAGGTGGCAGCTTCTTTGAAAGTGTCGGCCCGACTTGATTAAAATCTAACGTATTCAAAGACTTTTTTAATCGAAAAGATTTCCATTTCACAATTCGCCCGAAATATACGTGCGATTCCTGCCCTCATACTATCGGGCCGACCAATTCAGTGAACCGACAAATCGAAGCGTGTAAACCGGCCATTCGGCCGAGTTGCCCCTGGCGAAATAACGATGGATGGAAGAAACAGGACCACAAACAGTCTCAGCCGTAAGTGACCTTGCGACGTGATGATTATGTCGCAAATAAGAAACAAGCCTTACCAGGTAATTTGTTCTACCGGTATATATACGCTACATAAATACCTAGGTGCAGCTTAACACTTACAACATGTGAAATTCTTGGTTTTTCCAGTAAAGACAGCTTTGTCAGATAAGCTGCTAGATGCAGAACTGCATCAGGAAGGGAATTACTATCCTCCACTGCCTGAAATCAGGAACAAAAAGTGAGAACTATGGCAGATGCTGGCTGTTTCCTATTCTTCTAAACTTCTTAGACCAGGGGCCTATTTCTCGAAAGCCCCGGAACTTTTCGGGCGTATTTCTTGCGCCACAATTCCCTCCGTATCTTGAAAAGGAAGACGTTTTAAGCCGTGAAACTTTACTATTGGTTCGCTCTTTCCTATCTTCAAAGCATGTTAACGGACCAGATTTTCAGAATAAGGGATCGTAGTCGTACAAATTGCCTTTCGGTCCCGTTAACTTTTCGGGACTTTCGAGAAACGGGTCCCAGGCCCCAGTTGCTCAAAGGACGGATAGCGCCTCCGCTATCCACTTGATAAATCCCTGTCCATCGGATAACTCAATTGGTTTTGCTCTCGGTTATCCGCTGGATAAGTAATTTATCCGGTGGATAGCGTCATCCACCTTTTTGAACAACCGAGGCTAGGATAGTCTCGAATGATAGCATAGCGGGGGAGACACACGAACGCGCGCGAAAACCGCCGCAACGCAGTCCACATTTTTCTCCGCCGCTTCGTGTTTCCTGGTGGGAACGTACGGAGATTTGAATATAGCTATTATGAGGTCCCCAGGGGGCAAATACATATTTATTTGCCTCCCTGAGCATCCCGTAATCAAAATGGCAGCCGTATAGCCAAAAAAAATCAATTGTGTGAGTTTTGTTACCAATTATGTAAACCGTGAGAAGTTTCACCCAGCAACTCTCGTATCCAAATATTCCTTCAATACAAACGTTTTCATAAAATCGACATCTCCAATCTGATTGGCCCCTAAAATGGCCGTAACTACAAGTAAGTTTTAAAGACAATATATTTTGATTATCTCATGGATAAACGCAGTTCCTTAAACTCCTTTGGACTTGATGTTTCACTCAGCGGCAGAAAGGTCTCGTTTCGATCATTTCGCCTTCTTCAGTGTTTACTTATACTTAAGGTGGCTGAACACAGTTTTTAAGTACTTATACTTCCTCGATTGCAATATTTCGGCTGTTTTTGCATGAAAGCTCAAACGTGGTCACAAACAAGCACTACCACAAAAGTTTATATTTTTGACAGTTTGGGTGCTCTGCGGGCTGTTGCCATGGTAACGCATCTAGATTAAAACGAGGGCTGAAGAATGCTTTTTTCTCATTTATGCAAAATTCGCTCGTTAGTTTTTTTGCAGTATTTGCTTACTAAAAAAACAGAAAATATAGTAAGTGCAATAGCTCTTATGACTGAATTTTAACAGACGAACTTTTCATAATTTGCTGACTGGCGTTTTGTGGTTTTCTCAAAACATTTTCTGTTAAATTTCAGATTTTTTGTGACAGACCATTCATTTCGAACTTTACTCGCGAACCGTCACTCGGGCGCGTAAAAGTTCTTCAGTTCTCTCTAGTGTTTTTCGTAAGGTTCGTCATGCTTGGCGCCCAAAGTCGTGAAAAGTGATGCACTACAACTAAATCGAATTTTGCCAGTTGTTTTCTTTCGAAGAATCAGGACTCAAACAAGCTGCAGTTTTTACCTTGTGAAATATGAAAAATAAGACTCCGTGAAGCTTCTTCGAGTGCAGAACCTGTAGCAAGCCATTGAATTTTTCCTTGAGTGGTTTTAGTGGCAGAAACGGAGGACACAGTGCTCCGCTCAGCGCTGAGCCATTCTTACACACACTGTAAGTAAACAGACGAACATTGTGAAGTGCTGAAACTGCACGAGTTTCAAAAGAAATGGTTCCCTCTCCAACCCTTCTCTGCCTCAAAAACTCAAGATGGCGGCCAAACATTTCGCCAAGAAGTATACTGAGCGCTCGTCCACTAAAATACGCCTGCAAAATTGCAGGCTACGTCAGTGCATGGGGACCGAGTTCACTCAATTTCGGGGTGCGTTCGTTTGGAACTATTCCGGAATAAGAATATGCTTAAGCAGTTTGATTTACCGGCTATTCTTTCAGTTGGGACTCATTCCCTGTACCTGGCCTTTGAAACTAGTAGGTCTTTGTGGTCCTCGTGTCAAAATGCGTCAAAAGCAGAGAGAAATCATGTTTGCAAGGAAAGCCGATCATGAATTCAATAGGCTATTTCCGAATTCACTTCGGTCTCTTTTTCAAAGCGAGTCTATGTGCGAAGTCTTTCTTATGGAAATGAGTTGTTATTCATATGCAAATCGTAGCTAATGACCATTACAAATATTTCGCGCTTAGACTCGCTTTGAAAAAGAGGCTAACGTGAATTCGGAAATGGCCTATTAAAATTCCCTTATCGTTTCGAAAGGCTCAGTACACTTTCCCGCCCGGTTCTTCACGTACCATGCTTTGTAGCGTTGCATTGATGTTTGTACATCTTGGCGCTGGACAGCTCTTAGCAGCACATGGACGTAATCGAAATCATTCCTCCAAACAAAATCTAAGGAAGAAGAATTGCACGAATAGATAGACAACCTTTCCTGACCGACGTTTTCAGCTGGCACTCTGATTAAATGTACTGTTTTTGTTCACGTCAGTAAGTCTGTGTATTAATGTATCGGCCGCACTTCATGGAAAATCGAAGCAAGGGCGGCGGCATCGCCAACAAACATACTTGTCCAATATAACTACTTAAGGAGATTCATCGTAAATTTCATGGACGTCACAAAGTGTCCCCTTAAACCTAAGAACTTCATGTATCACGAAACTGTTCGGGTTAGGGTCAGGATTACAGTAAGGGGGAAACTTTGTGGCATGACTTCTGGACAAAGTCCGATGAATGTCATTATGCAGCTGTATTGGACAACCCTCCCGACATGCATTCGCGCTATCGTAATACCAATATGGCGTCATTAACCGTGAAAAGGTCTATTACTTTCGACAGTCATTTGAAAACCGCTCTGTTAAACTATACGAATATAATAACCTTTGGGAACGTATGTGCCTTGCTGCATCAATCCACTCTCGAATCCGGGGCCTTTGTAATCTGCCAGCTTTGATAACAAACAGAAGGAATCAGCAGCCAAAGCAATGAATGACGAATGATGACACATACACAACATACCTCATTGAGTGTCTTCTCAAAGTCCTGTGTGTTCCGAGACTGCCCCGGTTTATCTGGAATGTGGACTAAGTCAAAGAAAACTCCCAAATCAGGTGGAAACTATACCAAAGAAGGGGCCAGTATGAAGCTATTACAAGGTTCGCACTCGTTTTAGCTTTCCAAATGACCTTCTATGACCTTTTCCATCACCTTTGCCTTGATTTGAGTTAATTGTTAATTTCAGTTTACAGTGTCCCCAATTAGTGCTCCAGCGCTAGAACGACTAGACACATAAATAAAGTTTCTTTCCTTTCCTTTCTCCAGTGTTCCATGACCTAAAGTTTAGTTCTCACTTCCGAAAATTGTCAAAGTTACCTTTATTTTAGGACATTTTAATCACAACTCGCCTTTATTTTACTCTTCCCTTGTTCCGATGTGTGCAACAATTTATGTACCACAAATAACGATATTTTCCATTACTTTCCATGACCGAGAAATAAATTCCATGACTATCCAGGCCCGGAAAATGAAATTCTTTGATTACATGACTTTCCAGGTTTTCCAGGAACCGTACGACCTCGTAATACAACAGCTTTCGGGTCTAATTGGTTCAAAAAAACAAGCAGCCTAGATAGACAAATAGAAAAAGATTGGGCCCAAACGCTAACAACACTGGAGCTGCGTCCTTCACCGATCCAGGAAAAGTTAGGCTACAAAATGGAAATGCACCGTAAGATCTCAACCGTGACATCACGCTCTTCCACTTCTCATATGACCACCCTGGTTGTAGCTGGTAACATGACCATGTGGTTGCAACGATACCGCAGGGAAAAAAGGTAGTTTTTCGCATCAACAAGGCCCCTCCCTCTCGACAGCTTTTTAAACCAGCCAGAATTTGGTTGGTCATGTGACCAGATGCAAGTGAGGTCTCTCTCAACAACAAGGGAAGAAAATGTAGAAAGCGTGGGTTTAGTGTGTTAGACCTACAAGGTCCTTCCTGGGACTAGGCTAGTTCAAGCATGTTGCTTTATAACGTTCTCGCTTTTGAACGAGTTTATGCAAAAATCCCGTTTTTAATTATTGAGGATATAAGGTCAACCAATTGACTGTGAGTCTTGTCCCACATACACAGCTGAGCCACCATCTCCTGTCGTAAAATTTCTTGTTCAGTAAGTCCTAGGTACAAAACAAAAATACCGGGTGCGCATCAGTAACGACTGAAACTAAACTAGCTAGCATGTTTTACACTACATAAAAGATAGTTCAGATCGTGATCAATTTCCTATAAGTAATACTTCAAACTTTTCACGAATTGAACTGTTTAGCGGCTGATTTGCTCTGGAGGAGATCTGCCGCTGGTATTCGAATCGCCAGGTTTTGAAACTCTTCACCTCTATAAGACTGATTTTCAATTGAGCGCCGTAAAACCAAAACCAGTGCGTCGTTCAGCCAACCAGAAATCGAAGTAATTGACGACTTGCTTTTTCTGGCCAATCGGGATGCAAAGCAGGCGAAGGCGGCCGGCGCCAAGCGAGGGAAAACGAAAGTCGCACTTAGTTTTAGTTTTGCACCTGATTGGTTGAGAAGTTCGGGCGAGCTTTTTTTATCCAATCACAAAGCGGGCCGAAACGAAAACCAAAACGCGGCGGAGCAACTGCGTAATTTCTTTTGAAGATTGCTCGAATGCAACTGCGATAAAAGCTCTTGTAAACAGTAAATGAATGGCGATTGCATCAAGTACCTAGATGCAGTCGATTGCTCAAGATTGTAACTAGTAGCGTAAGCATTCCTTCCACCATAGAAACTTCTGTATCAGCATCAAAACTGGGAGGACTAGACACCACAGGCACACCAAACTTAAACCAGTGTCTCAGACTGAAACTAAAAGCAAGACGCATTGCAGTCAAAACAACTTTACAGAACTTTGAGAAGTCACAGCGGGCGAATATCTAAGATTAACAACTTTGGCTGGTTAAAACGAACAAAGAAAGAAACTAACCTCTCAATCATTGTGTCTATAAAGACATCTGGGTCCAAAAACATAGCACACACCTATAATAAAACGAGCGAGAACAAACTCTGAGGGAAAAAAAAACTTGTAAAGGAAGGTTGGGATGGGAGAATACTTGCCTTAAGACCATGGCGTGGGTTTGGTCCTCTGTGCACCGTGATCGAAGACCAAATATTTGGCGACGTGAAGCCCTCCCTGACTTTCCCTGCTAGCAGAGGCCTCTTTTCTTTTGTGCTCATCATGCTGAAGAGAACGGGAAAAGGCATCTCTGCCCTGTGCCGAAACTCGCTCTGATCCAACCGCCGTCCACGATCGTGTACGGCGCTGTTCAAAACGCATGCTCCGTGTTACATTTGCTGACCATGAATTGAGCCAGCGAACACAATAGAAAAGAGGCTTCTGCTAGCAAGGAATCCCTGACTCAGTCAATAAGTGTTTTATCACAAGGCCAATTTACGAATCAGACCCTATCGATACATTTTTGTTTCTGCATTTCCAAAATTATTTTTCAAGACTGTATGTGTTTGCGTTTTAGTTAAAAGTCAAACTGTGCATACATCGTTCGCAACACTACGCAGTGCGGTCCCATGCAGGTTTCTCGGTCCTTATGGCAGCACGGCGTATAGGCCCCACAAGGGGATTTTTCGAATAGTTTAACCGTGAATGTGCACGCGGGGCCGTATTGGTGATAGGGCGACGCTTTTTGCTTACGATTTCGTGATATGTTCGTGATTACACCTGACATCACGAGGCAAGCCCTTAAATGGAAAACTACCGACCTGTAATAGGAAAATGTCCAAGTCCTGCATTGAGTTACAGAAATGACATTCGGCATACAACCGAACTTGACTTCTCATCTGAGATCCATTGCGCACCCACCTTCCTGCACGGATTTCACAAATGGCGGCCTACGATTGAAGATTTTGAAGAATTAGCTGGCATAGAATCTTTGTGCACAGTGTTACAACGTATTAGTCCTCGAGCAGCAAATAGAAGGAAGAAAATTGTAGCCTATAGGCTTCATCAGGAACATGAAAACGACCCTTAACACTCTATCACGCCCCCTGGCCTCTTTAGCAATCATTTCACCATGCAATACTGTCGGTTACAGTTAGGCATAAGCATGATCTGAAAGTCTATGAAACGTGGCATGTTTTTACATCAAAGATTCGAAGCTTCTATAAGCTGGTGACACACGGTTCGCCATCGTGCTACATTTGTTGCTCAAAAATGTTGAACGATGTTGTAACAACTCGTTGAGGCTTTGACAGCCCGTTAAAGCGAATTTTCAGAATTTTCAAAATTTTCTGGGGGAGCATGCCCCCCTCAAGAATACGGGGGCCTTACGGCTCCTTATTTGTCCCAGCTGCTGACTTTACTCCAACCATCCGCCTCCTTCAAATTTTATTGAAACCCCTCATAGCCCCCTTAAGTCACTTCTCTGCATAGGTACAATGTCGATGAATTGTTCTGGTTACGGTATGCGCACTCCTAATCACCAAACCGAGTGTTAATAGGGACTTTAAGATCGACGACGGCGACGGCCATGAAAACGTCACGTAAAATTGCTAGTTTACGTTTTGCAAAGTTTTCGTGATTATTCCAGTTTGTCCAACTTCTACAAACTATTCGAACTATCCAGGAACTGAATTGGGAGGAACCGTTACGGTGTACAAACTAAGAAATGCAATCAAAATTCTCCACTGTGTGCTCGCGTTTTCCTTAGAACTGACTTGAAATTTGGCCATTTGACGTTTTAGATTTGCAGAGAACGGGAAAGAAAGGTACTAAACTTCAAAGGCAAGGGGAGAGCCATTGTTTTGTTCATCTACTTCGGGTCACCTACTCGATTAGTTCCGCGAACTATTTAGGTGTCGCAAACTTTCGCACAATCAGTCGTTGTATTTTAGCTAGCTGTGTTCCTCTTGTTTCTAGATTATTGTCTTAATATTAATTCTCTGTATATAATATTTGTGTGACGGTTTCAATAAAAATTGACTTGACTCATTGAAGTCTATTGTTTAGTGACGTTGTCGCTGACATTGCCGTCGTAGATCTTAAAGTCCCCATTAATATCAGCTATGACACGGTGAAAAAATTACACGGTATTTTACCTGAATATGAATGAGGTCTTCACAAACGTTTCTGAGAAGTTGCTGTGAAGGAATCACTTCTTCAAGAGGAATCTCGAAGTGAGAGACGGCCTAGAAACACAAGCAGCAGAGAAATACAGTCGAACCCCGTTCATACGGACAACGAAGGGACCATGGACAGTGTCCGTATTAAACGGGTTGTGTAAATTAAGTCAAAAATTTACTGGAGTGAAATATCAAAAGATAGAAAACAAATCACTGACATCAACAAACTGAACGTCTATAGCGTAGAAAGTAGCCATTTTTTTTTATTAGTGCTGTGGACAATAGCATGTTTTATGTCCCTTCACAAAAGATATAAAGCTCATTAGGGACAAAGTTGACGAAAGAGTATCCGTATTAGCGAGGTTAACTTCCGACCTATGGGAATTAGTTCATGGGAAAGAAAAAAGTGTCCGTTGTCCGTATTAACGGGTGTCCGTATTAAGCGGGTTGAATTTAGAAAGAATGTATGGGCTTTCTCCTATCCGTATTACAGTGTAAGCGGGTGTCCGCCGTAAAGCGAGGTTCCACCGTAAAAATTAATAATGCAGTTTCTATTATACCAGATTATAGTATAGTTCCTTTAAGCCAAGTGCACAAGAGAGAACTGGCCTTAGGCAACCATGAGTGCACAATACGAAACGAATCAAAGTCGATTACGTGTTAGAAGCTTGCATGAAAGATTGAAATCTTGGCAACCTTACCAGACTTATGAAAGCCGCGAGGTGACGATGCAAAGGAAGATGAAATGTGACTTCCCCTCGCTGAGGCTGGAAAAAAAATAAGATCAACACATCTTCATAAATATTTGTCCTCAAATCTTGCTGCTCCAACAACGGCCATTCCAGCATGACCTAACAGCTGTACAACCGTGTAACGTTCTGCAGTCAAGAACCCATGAACAATATTTTTAGCCTTGACGGTCGAGTTACGTTCGCTCTATGGAGACAATGGTTCTACGATGTTCATAGAACTTACCTTATTATTAACTTTGGCGTACCACCTTTCTAGAGCTTCTACACTTCCACTGATCATGTTTTGGACACACTGCACATTTTTCTGGAGGAACAATTTTTTTTTTAAAAAGGTCACTTAATTACGTTAGATTTCTGCTAAAAAACAAACAAACAAACAAACAAACAAATAGTAACGCTACTCTGATAGGGTTGTACATATTGTGCAGTTTAAAACGGGAAAACAGAAGTCTTATAGACGCAGTGATAAGCTATCCTTTGTGGATTCGCAATTGAGATTTCTGTTAAGAGGACACCTTTATTGTAAAAAAAACATCGTGCATGTTTTTCTGAAGACCATATTAGCGGCTTTTGTCTGCAAAGTGGGCCGTGCTTTTAAGTTTTTCAGCACATAGTAGCTATTCAAGTGTACTAGTGTGCCATAGGCCCCTTAAGATAATTCATATAAGAAAACAATTACCAGTGCTGTACAGGCATTAATGAAGCTCCACAGAGGAGATGACGCTGCCTCAAGCTCCACAGAGAAAGCTGTGTAGTATGTATTGGGCTCAAACTCAACGTGCCTCAACAGTTTGCGCAGATTTAAATTCATCCCTATAATTTAAGACCATATGAAAAACAACCCTTTAAATCCTGGTCAATGGTGAATGGCATGTACAGTGCAAAACCACCGACCAAGCGGTTGCAAAACCACCAAAAAGTGAGCAAAACTGTGTTTTAGATCAGAGCACAGAAATCATCAGTGTTGACATTATTTTCTGTTAGTATAATGATGATTTGTAGATACTAGACAAGATGTCCTCATCATGATATTTCGTTCTCATGCACAGAACATAATTCCATTTGTCTGCCACACAGTGATGCAATACATTGGCAAAACTGTCATCAAAGTTTACAGAAATGGGGCATAATTTCAAACAAAAGAGATTCCAGACTAGTTGAGGGGTATCTTGTACCCAATTCCTCTATGAAGGGCTCCCAGCAAAAGCTGCACAAGTGAATTTTGAGTGGTGTTTTGGCCATTTTTCAAAACCACAGCCAATTTCCACTGAATCGACTACATTAAAATCTTGCCAAAGTAAAGTGTCCATTGCTGTATGCCGCAACTTAGGGAAATGCAGAGAGAAGAACACGCTTTCTCTCTGCATTTTCATTCTCTTATTTTCCCTCAGTTTTTGTCATTTTCTTCCCACAACCCGAGCTAAGACATTCCACAACTAAAAAACTGTTTATTATGCAAAACCCCGCTGCCATTTTTCAAACTCACAAAGCAGGAACTCAAAAGTTACTAAGGACACTTTTGCATGGAGCCCCTCCACTTTATTCATTGCCTCTCTTACAAGCTCAGCTGGCAAATCACATCAAATCAAACCTTTAATACTTTTTTTACAAAAAAAAAAAGAAGAAGAAAAAGTCTGAGTTGAAAATTACGTGTGAGCTGGGGAGCTTTAAAAAATTTTTTGTTTTGCTTTTTTTGTTGTTTGTGTTTTAACAACTTTATTCGGTACTGACTAATATTAACACAATATTGAAAAGGATGGGAGAAAGAAAATAAAATAAAGTTAACCCAATGGGGCTGGTGTGAACAGGACACGAGGACCCATGTGAAGCACCACTCTATATTAAAACAGAGAAGAAATATATAAATGAAACAAAAAAAACCTAACTAAATATCAAATAAGACCTAGTTACAGCAAGATATGAAAAAAATTAAAATTTATCTGTGACATGGACATGATCTTACAAGCATCCACCTGCATGGCCTATCAACCTCTTGGTTTTCTTGTAAAACCCCCAGCAAGAAAAAAATTAATGTAACACTTTTCGAGCCAGTGACAATTCCCTGGCAAGAAACCCACCAGTCAACTGGCCAATGAATTTCATCCACGATTTAATGAGGTCAGTATTCTGCATAAACATCTCGGCAATAGTCTTGTGTGACAGGACATTGATGAAGTCACTCACGATTGGCCAGTAACAGTGATTGTTAAGGGCGCGGTCCTGGCAGTTCACCACATTATGTTTTGAGTCGACGTCTGCAATGAGCAATGTGAAAATAATAAAAGGCAATGAAGTGTTGTTAGTAACTGCAGCTACGTACGACTGCAATTTTAGGCAGTTAACTCAATGCTGCTATCATACATGAAGTCTGCTTAACAGCAGAACATGATCTGTAAGCCTTGGAAGATTTTCCACTTCGCAGTACATTACTGTGATCGCCTTGTGCTTCCTTGGTGAGTATTCCTTCCCCCGACTGTTATGGTGCCATGGTGGGGGCTGTGTCCATGTCAGTTTCTGCTCACAGGTCATCATCATTCTTAAAATTAATGATGATGATGATGACGACGATGACGAGAATGATGTTGATGATGATGACAATGATGAGGATGATGACGATAATGATGGTGACGATGATGATGACAATGAGGAGGAGGAGGAGGACCGAGGAGGAAGATGATGATGTTTCTAGTGGCATCAGAAGTAGTTGAGCTAATGACATGGTCAAGATAATATTGCAAACTACATTGTGCCATACACTGTAGATTTAAGCCTTGAATCATACCATACCTCCTCTTCTGAAATTCATGAGTGACGGTCTTGTCATGTCATGTAAGACCTTAACCAATATGTGAAGAAGATTCTGCTCACAGACAACTTTCTCTGCGAGAATCTTGTTGCTAAATAACTGCACACTGACATGGACCACACGGTTTGACAACTGTTCCACACTTTGGGATTCGCTATGTAGTACGAGTGCTTTGCCTATCTTCTGATAATTTTGGCAGAATACTCTGGTAAATGCCTCCTGTTGAAACAGCAAGTGGCATGAGTCAATGTGACATCCATTGGGAATGAGAACATAAAAGCAAAAAAAAGTATATAAGCATCCATAACATGGATTGAGAACTTTTACCCCATTTGCGATCCAATACATGATCCTACAATTGAAGGGTTGTATGCCTAAACATGGCAAGAGACTTTGTTTTTGTATTTTGGTTATTTGGTCAAATCATGGCCAAATTCTGAGCAACAAACGGTGCCTAGCTTCTCCAAAAATATTTTGCAGTTGTATGCACAAAATGAAAAGAGACTAGAATAGTTTTTTTTACTTCCCTCTGCTTTCATCCTGTAGCCCTAGATTTTTTTGTGCGACCTGCAGCAATTAGTTGTGTAGTAAGTTCTGTAGACACTGTTTAATTAGCTTAAAATTTGGTGGTGATTTGATGAAATAATCAATAATTTATAATGTATAATTATGTCTGGCTTATGCTTACTCATACGGTCCCTGAACCAAAAGGCAGTGTGCATAACTATTGTAACGTGTGAGACTGACTTTTTTCATACTTATTTTGGTTATTCTAATAATCGAGGTTTTAGACAAACAATTTAGAGTAAAATTTAGTGATAATAATTTCGAATGACGTTTCGATGATTCGTTCATCATTTTCAAATTCGTAAAAACTAAAAGTCAGTTTCTTGTGAGTTCTTTAAATACTAAGAATGTGTGTAAAAATCTCGTTGCATGTAATTAAAAGCAATATGGAATGTAGAGGGTAATGATTAGGTGCTAAATAGTTTTGCTTTGACTGAGTCAGATTGAGTGTTCAGCTCGGGTTTCTTTTCTTGGATAAAGAGCATTTCGTAAATTAAGCATTCAAATTTCCTACGACATTTCTTAAGAATGGTAAATTGTTCCCGAAGATCTTTTTTTACGAATTTGAAAATGATGAACGAATCATCGAAACGTCATTCGAAATTATTATCACTAATTTTTACTCTAAATTATTTTTGTTATTTCAACGAATAGCAGCCATTATTACATAGACGTGAGTGTTTCACTGGGAATTACACCACTCCTAAAATTCATACGAATCTACATCCGGGACGGCAGTGGTGTATTTTCCATATCCTCACTAGTGACGATATCTATGAAGTCATCTCCCGCCTTTAAGTGAATAAAACTGTTTTAGCTTTTACTTAATGTGTTTTTGTCTATATAATAAAAAGAAAATTACACTTTAGCTCAAAGATATGAATTTTATGTTCGAGTGGCAAGAACAATATCTCACTCGTTTGCTGCGCTCAATTGTGAGATATTGTTCTTGCCACTCGAACATAAAATTCATATCTTCTCGCCACCATGTAATATCCTCCATATGTAATAGCTATGCAGTGGCCTGCTGCTCAAGTAAAGGCAAAAACGGCATAAAGTTAAAAAAAGGCCAAAACAATTTTTTTCTCTCTGTTTTCCTAACCCTTTGCCTCCAACTTACAACAGTCCATAGCAGAAGTTATTGCTCTTCAATGCTCAAAATGTGGTCACAAATTGGCAGCACAATACCCTACAAGCAGTGGTTTCTCTTCTCTCTTATTTGCTTTGGTAGTGAAACGAGAGAGAAAGCGCTGAGAGTAAGTGATCAGTTCCTTCCTGATTCAGCGACAAATAAATTAAAATAGAACTGGAAAAAAACTAGTTTGCAAACCAGTGTTTTTTCTTCGCAATTATGACCATAATGCGTACGATGTTGTGATGCGATTCAATGACGAGTGGGTGTTATCAGATGCGCATGCTTGACAGAGAACGGGTTGCTTGCTCGCAGTGGTTTCTCTCTTGTTTCACTACCAAAGCGGATAAGAGACGAGAATCCACTGCTCGCAGGTTAGCAGCTGGACAACTACAATACAAAAAGAAACAGTTATGCAGACAGCCCTTCAACTGAGTGATGATGTTATTTAAAATCATTCAACTGTACCTTGTACTCCGCATTTGGGAGAAGATGTAGCAGAAATGTCACTATTTTTTGTGGAAACTCAAACTGTGCCACAAAATCCATCAAAAAGTCCAAGAAAGTCCTGTTAACAATGTCATCCATACTATCTGAAGACCAAACACTCGAGAAAGAACTTGCACTGTCCATTCTGTCACAGGTATGCGTTGAATTATGAGATGATGGATATGCAATAGAGGATTGTTTCTTTTCTGTGAAAGTTGTTTCTACATCTATGATTCTCTTCATCAGTGACTTAGCAACTATAGTTTTCATGGTGCTGGTATCACATAACTGGACCAGAAAATTCACAAGAACTTCTGCATCACTCATGACATCAGATACAGGATCTAAAAAGAAAACAAGAGAATCCAAGAAACTGAAATGTAAAAGCTCAGGGAAATAATATTACATTTATTTGTTTTTTTTTATTTTTTTTATTTTTATTTGTTGGTCTGGCATGGATTTAGGAAGGACTTGAGAACTGGCTAAGGCTCTTTGGTCATCAACCTCACAAACGTACATGACCAACTAATTAAGGGTCTTTAAATAGAACTGTATCAATGCCAAAATACAAACATAATGTTTTACAGAGAACAATGAAGTATTCATAAAAACATTAAAATCTATAAATATATCTGTGAAAAGTTAAAAAAAAAACTGATTAAGGGTATCATTTTTTAAAGCACTTTGTCTTGATTGCAGGCAAGATGTATGGGTGGTATTGCTGTCTTAGCACTCTTGCTTTCACCACCAATAAATACAGCAAATAACTCAAAACATGTTTTTCACCAAGCCCTTACACTTTATCAGTGGCCTAGACGATGCCTTGTACTGTTCAAAGGCAATGCCAAGACTTCAGTCTCAAAATCAAACATGTAATAAATACATTGTTGTTACTTTTTCACATACCAATTATAGATGGGTCCATTTCTTTTAATTGCTTTTGCAGTCTCAAACACAGTCTAGGAACAATAATATGAGCCATGGCCAAAAGTTCAGCTGGTGGAGTCCTGGAAATTGCTGATTCTTTTGCTCCATGACGATCACAAAACCTACAAGATTGAAAGCATATCATCAGGGATTTCAATACTAAGGCTGGACACCAGAGGTATTTGCCTGGTCATTTCACATGCAAGGTTCGGTACTTTTGCATGTGCCTTCACAGTCATGTCAATCACATCCACTTGTTTGGTACTTCTAAACAGACCCTTTTACTGATATGGCAGCCATCTTGAATTCTATTGTTCTGAAAAAAAAAAAGATATTATGAGATGTCCGGGGACAAATTCTCACGCAGCATGGGTATAAATTTGGTTTTAGTTCAGTAATTTTCAAAACCAGATCAATTTTCGTATTTCGTTTGTCTTACATGTAGATTAATTATCGTGTGAAACAAAGGATGTAAAAGTCAAAGTGGCTTGAAAATGTTCAAAGGAATAGAATCCAAGATGGCCACTGTATCAGTAAAAAGGTCCATTGACTCTTGTAGTACTTTTTACTGTTACCGAAAACCCTGTATGTTTGGGACTTTCTACCAACAATCTTAAATAATTTGCTTAGAACACTGAAAGATTAATCGAAGCATACTTGGTATTATCAGGTTATTGTTTTCAACTATTTTTCATTATTGTCAGAGAGGGTAAAACTAACAGAGGACTTAATCAATCCAGGGAAATGAACAGAAAAGTGGCAACACTAATGATTTATTAGAACATTCACTGGACAAAATTTTAGTCCCATCGGCTCAGCTCTACTAATTTGCGGATGAATCCACGTAAGGCTCTGATGAATGCTTGACTAAAACTGTATTTAAATTAACACCTCTGAAAAGTAAATAAACAAACGATTACAAAACACTTGTAAAACGTTTAGAGATTAGTTAAGCGTTAACAATAGGGTACGCGGAGGATCCATTTACTTCGAATGGGTAGGAAATCGGACAAGGTGGCTGCAAATTTCGAGATTGCGGATCTATTTAACTCGGAAGTATCATTGGGAATTTATAGACGGATGATGCGATTCAAAAGAAATTCAATTTGCGCAATACTTTTATGCGGGCTGTTTCCCTATATTTCTCTCAGGAAGTGATATTTTACACAATTCATTTTCAATTCAAAACGTATTTCTCTCGAGTTCTTTTAAGGTTAAACTACAGTGATCCCAGGAAAAACGAATAAAAATAGTTAATACGCACCCTTCTCTCTTCATTACATCTTCGTCCCCACAGTCGCAAGCACCTCCGGCTTGACTTTTAAACATGTTAAAGTCGTGTCCTTCGTGATTTCCGGCGTGAAAACAATCCGCACACAACGACATACAAGGAGAGATTCCGCAGTCTCTACATCGATACGCCACAAAGTTCTTGTTCCAAACCAGACCACATATTGTTGGGGTGTCGTAGGAGCGCAGTACATTTCTAAATTCCTCTGGAGGTCTTCCTCCGGCAATTAACCACAAGCACCATTCTTGTCTTTCGGCATCGAAAGAGCGTTGAAGACTAAGCACACCATCTAAAAATCCCCTGATCTCTTGCTTTCCCTTCTCCGTATGACAGTGAGCCTTCAAATTGGCGGCCGTACTTTGCTTCGCTCTCACTGAGATACTACCCTCTGCCATGTTTTTATTTTTCTCCTTGGTGCTCATTGCTCATGCGTCAATCAGCCGGATTCGACATTTCGATCGTGCACTGGGGGTCGGACTGGGGACAATACGATAGCGCATGTGCATTCTGTTCCCTGTTGATCCAAGATGGCTACCAGTGCTGTGAGTACGACGGACCGGTTTTATTTCTCGAAAGAACAGTTGCAAAATACGCCGTCAAGAAAGAATGGGGTTGATCCAGAGAAAGAGCAAAGTTACAGGCAACAGGCGGCAACCCTGATTCAAGACATGGGGCAACGGCTTTCTGTGTATCTTTGCTAAAAACCTTGATTATAGAGTTATGTTTTGTGGCGTTTTCTGAGTTGCGTAATTTACTAGTACACGAAGAATTCCCTTCCTTCGGTCTAAAATTCGAAGAGAATCATTCTTAGCCTTGTATTAAACGTTTTATTTTCTCCTTTGTCAAATGTCGTAATTCCTTGACATGTATACAGCAATCAGCTGACGATTAACACGGCCATTGTTTACATGCATCGTTTTTACATGTTCCATTCATTCAACAAATTCCATCGAAATGTGAGTGTTTTTTAGGCTTTTTTCAAGAGATTTGAGTAATATTGATATTGTAATGTAGTGATATTAAAAGCTTTGGTTGCTCTTAGCCTTTTAAGAATGTTCTGTGTGGTACGAATGTGCAAAAAATTCTAGGCTTTGCAAATCGAAAAGACGGCTTATTTTTAAAACGCTAGTAACTGAGAATAGAGAGTACTGAAAATTACACCACAGCATACAAGAACTCTCATCATTTAACTTGTTTCATCACTTGGCAGTCAGCTGTGAGAGTATTCCTTTTTATTATCACTCCTGTATTTTTCTAAGACTACCATCACTGAAGAGTAGGTTAGTCTGATAACAGCTGTTTGGAAACAGTAATAATATTACTGTTTCAAAACAGCTGTAATAATATAATAAATATATAATAAATATTCAAATGTAATGATATTACATACTCAGGCTCTGGCTCCATGTTGTCTTTTTCTTGCTGCAAAAACTGAGGAACAACCGCGGAAGCTGGAACATGTTCTGA